>CM067301.1:35491193-35758205 GCA_034231615.1 Meghimatium bilineatum
AAACAAAGAAACAAACAAACATATCTCTGCAGTAATTCTATTATCTACATATGCTACCTCCACCATCACTACTTCTGCGATCAATTGCTAAACATCTAGTCCAATATTGGTCAACTAGTCAAATGAATGAGACAAAATGTAAACAGTACCTATTCTGTCCACTAGAGCAGTAACAAAATGTAAACAGTACCTATTCTGTCCACTAGAGCAGTAACAAAATGTAAACAGTACCTATTCTGTCCACTAGAGCAGTAACAAAATGTAAACTGTACCTATTCTGTCCACTAGAGCAGTAACAAAAACATATGGTGATTTCTGATCACTACCCAGGCTTGGATCTATGTTGTGACTGTAACAGAGTAATCCTGCAAAAAATAAAAGTCAATCATTAATTGATCCATGTCGGCCGTTTCAACCAAACATAAGATTGTACACATTACGGTAGCTGCGGAGGTATTCTTAAGGATACAATGAAAAAACCACTGCCATTTTACAGATATCCTCTTCTTAGCTTCCCAGGAAAAAATATCTGTCTGGAAGCTTATATTAAACCAACCAAGGAAGCTTATATTAAACCAACCAAGGAAGCTTATATTAAACCAACCAAGGAAGCTTATATTAAACCAACCAAGGAAGCTTATATTAAACCAACCAAGGAAGCTTATATTAAACCAACCAAGGAAGCTTATATTAAACCAACCAAGGAAGCTTATATTAAACCAACCAAGGAAGCTTATATTAAACCAACCAAGGAAGCTTATATTAAACCAACCAAGGAAGCTTATATTAAACCAACCAAGGAAGCTTATATTAAGCCAACCAAGGAAGCTTATATTAAACCAACCAAGGAAGCTTATATTAAACCAACCAGTTGAGTTGTTTCTCTGTGAAACTAGAAGAAGAAGATATCAGCAGAAGGGGGCAACCCTTCACTATATCCTAAGGATATCTCTGCAGCTAAAGGGTTAAGGTGTTTTTCTTCATCTGTGTTCATTCTCAAACTCCCATTGGTTACCAGAATGTAGTCAGGAGAACATAAAGTGCTGTATCATGATTTACAGCCCCCATTGAGGTCAGCACTGTGCAGTGGTGATGGGGCTTAGTTCAGCCATCAGGGGTTGGAAACTAAGACTAGTCGGGCAGTACCACCCGAGCAGGACCATAGTCCTGCCCAAGTAAGCAGAGTGCTGAAGACAGAGGCATCCAGCCAAAAGGCGCACAGATAATCAGGATGCCATGCACAAAACACAATGGAAACATGTCTATTTATAAATAGTTATGGTGCCTGCCCTTAGGCGGACGTTCAGGCAGGGACGGTGCCAGGCCCTATACCTCGAAAGGGCCCAACCTCAGTTACTGGAAGTCCTTCTCAATTGCCCTGAGGAGCCAGGAGGCAAGGGAATAGAGCTACTGGCCAAACAAACAAACGACCAATAAAAATAATGTACTGGAATGCTGAGGGTGTCAACAGTAAAAACAATACACAACCGACTCCGCAGTCAACAAAGTTCAAGATTGGCAAAGTTCATGTATACAAAGTTCAAGATTGGCAACACGGCCATGTGTACAGGCAGCACAGAGTGCCAAACATATACTTCAAGAGTGTTCTGAGCATGAAACGCTGAGGCAGACATATTGGCCAGAGGAAACAACACTGGAATAAAAGCTCTATGGGACACTGTATGAACTACAAAAGACAGTGAGTTTTTATTAAGGAGACAGAATTACAGATATAGACATGTTTCAAGTGAACGAAAGAAGAAGAAGAAAAATGATTTACAGCTCGGCTGCACTTTGGGCAAGACACATTCTATACTTCAGCACAGCTTTTGGGTCACTTTGACCTAGGCAAATGGGACAGCCAACACCATGACCAAACCCCATTTTATGACATGCATGGTAGATCAGATTAAAGTGTTACAACTTGCTATTCTTTGCTTCCTTTTCGGGACACAGCAACTCAAATGAGATTTAACGTAAGAATCATATATTACATTTATAAGTTAATATAGTTAGTTATTGCTCTAGAGCTAAAGAAAGGGTGGATGTCATAGATTTTCATGTCTTGCGTTTCATTGCAATTTGTTTTAGGTCTTCATTGTTTCTGATACCAATAGCAAAGCGTTCTCTTGTAATAGTTAGTTCTAGGTAAGGTTTCTCTTGGTCTTCCTCATTTTCTCTTGTCCTTTGGTGACCACATCAAAGCTTGACAGGGGAGTCTTTTGGTTTGCAGAGCGTACTTAACATAGGAGTAAGATTTAATTACTGCAGTAGTCACAGAAAGTAAAGAGAAAATCCTCTTCCTAAATACAAAGAAAACAGAAGTAATGGTTATTTTAAAAAAACAAAATACCACAGCTTGCAAGATCAAAGTGAATGGTATAGTATTAAAACAGTTCCACCAATTCAAATATTTAGGTATAGAGGGTCAAAATGATCTAGATGTCATGCTGAAGTCAGAAGTGCCAGGACAGAAGGTGCAGATATCAAAGCCAAACTGTAAACCATGACACACCACATTCCGTTCTCTGGACTACATCTCGCTAATCTGCAGAAGGGTGGGAATGAATGTAGACAGAGAGTAATGATAAACTGCATAGTGACTACACATAAATTATAGGGATAACTGTAACTGTTATGGATGCATGATTATGTTCAGGGATGCATGGTTATGTTAGGGGGTTTATGGATGCATGGTTATGTTAGGGGGTTTATGGATGCACTGTAATGTTAGGGGGTTTATGGATGCATGATTATGTTCAGGGGTTTATGGATGCATGGTTATGTTAGGGGGTTTATGGATGCATGGTTATGTTAGGGGGTTTATGGATGCACTGTAATGTTAGGGGGTTTACGGATGCATGGTTCTCTTAGGGGGTTTATGGATGCATGGTTATGTTAGGGGGTTTACGGATGCATGATTGTGTTAGGGGGTTTACGGATGCATGGTTATGTTACGGGGTTTACGGATGCATGATTGTGTTAGGGAGTTTACGGATGCATGATTATGTTAGGGGTTTAAGGATGCATGGTTATGTTAGGGGTTTATGGATGCACGTTTATGTTAGGGGGTTTATGGATGTATGGTAAGTCCCTTACTGGAGGTGGTCCAGTCTGTCCGTATCCCAGGATTACCATATTCTTCAAGAAGTTTAGCACACACTAAAAATGACCAAGGAACAGTCACAAAATATTCAGTGTTGCTATTTATTGTTCCCCCTTTGGAATCCAACAACATACAAGCATGGAATGTGCTGAATGAAGCAAACATTGACATCTACAAATATCTCACCAGCAAAGATATCAAAGGCTTCCAAAAGCCTACCAAAACGGATCTTATCGGTGTAAAACAAGTATTTGTCCTGCATCTCTGGCTGTGTAAGAGGAATAACAGCTCTACAAAAACTGTCGCTGGGTTTACGGTGAGGAAGCTCCATCTGATTTTGTGCTATCTTTTGTAGAACTCCGCTACTGCCAACAGTAATTTTCCCTGTTCTGATTAGTTCACAGAAATAGACAAAAACTTGTTCTCATTCCTTCACAAAAACACATACACTGTGGTTTTAATTAGTTCACAAAATATACATAAACTTACCCCGGTTAGTTCATAAAATATACATAAACTTACTCCGGTTAGTTCATAAAATATACATAAACTTACTCCGATTAGTCTCACAAAAATCAAATTAATTTGTATAATAACAAAACCTTGTTAATGAACAAAATACACAAAAAATGTATTTTGTTTATTTTTTTTCTATAGACTTCCTAGTGTCAACAATTTTGTTTTCTTCATTAATAATTGTACCTTTGTCTCCATCATGTATTCAGTTTTTTTTAATTAAGACCTTTCGGTCAAAATGTTGATTCAATCTTGTTTTTGTGTGTGTGCATTTTAAGAGTAAATTATTTGTCTTCTTGTATTTTATATCATCAGGTGCCATGCATTTCTCCGATTTTATCATTCGATTAGAATTCATCCCAATGGGTGTTAATTATCAAACGTAGACATTTGTTCTCGAAAGTATACACTATATACACTACACACACTATACACACTATATACTCTACACACTATATACTCTACACACTATACACTCTACACACTATATACTCTACCCACTACACACTATACACTCTACATACTCTACACACTATATACTCTACACACTATACACTCTACACACTATATACTCTACACACTATATACTCTACACACTCTACCCACTATACACACACTATACACACTCTACACACTATATACTCTACACACTATATACTCTACACACTATATACCCTACACACTATATACTCTACACACTATACACTCTACACACTATACACACTCTATACACTATACACACTATATACTCTATACACTCTACCCACTATATACTCTATACACTATACTCACTATATACTCTATACACTATACTCACTATATACTTTACACACTATATACCCTATAGACTATATACATTATGTACTCTCAACAGGTTGTGGGCTACTTCATTAAGAGGCACGGAATATATATATATATATATTTATGGGGTAACACACGTACAATGAAGTCAATCCTCTATTTATTTTCCAATCCTTTCAAAATACAAACCTTATAATTAACACAATAGGAACAGAAGACATAACAAACAGACAGCAAAACATATCCATTCCCTTTTATGACAGTAGTAAAAACTGATTTTCCAAACAAAATGTCCATCCAAAAGGACCCCTTTACCAAAATCATATCTACAAATAGCATGCTTAGCTTCTCAGAAAAATTACAAGTGCATACCAAAATCTGTGTTAGGACACTTGATACGGAATAACTTGTTTATTTCTATCAATCATTATTAATGAAACCGTCGCCCGTGTGTTGCCGGGGTCCGAAAGGGGAGCAAAGAATAGCAACACTGTTTACCTTCCATGCATGTTGTAAAAGGCGACTAAGGAGGTTATGGGATGGAGTTGGCTGTCCCATCCCATATAGGGTCAGTGACCCAAAGCCATGCTGAAGTCGGATGTCAGGCCGAAAGGTGCAGATATCGCAGCTATGCTGTAAACCATGACACAACGCATTCTGTTCTCCGGACTACATTCTGCTAATCTGCAGGAGTTTGAGAACGAACGCAGAAGAAGAATAAAACCGTAACCTGTCAGGGCTGTAGGGATACCACAATTTGATGCTTCAGCATGCAGAGTCCTCCAGTGATTTATATCTTCAATGATGCGGATGAGTGAGGAAACATCTTGACCTGTCCTTTCCTTGATGTTATTTGTCCATGCCTTTATTGCCCTCCTCTCCTCCCCCCCCCCACCTCCTAAATGGTTTCCTGTAGTGTTTTTGACAAGGAATTATGTCTGCATACATGTCTAAACCATGCTAGTTTGTTTATTACAATGCAACACACCAAATCTTACCCCCACTTTTTCCACATGCCAACCATCTCCATCAATTGAGTCTTAACTGTAATGAGAATCAACAAAGTTGAACAAAAAATAAATATCAATAGATCTATTAATATCATAAAAATATAAGAATTTTCTAAAGTACCGTTTTTGGGGCATTATTCTCAAACTTGCATCTGATCTCTCATGTAGCAGGATATTCCTACTAGGTTTCCAGCAGGACCTAGTCTAGAGAACGGAAATGTGTTATGTTATCATTTTATTTGTGCCAATGGCCCAACACATCTGCCTTGAGTGTTAGTAACTAATATTTTCAGAGTTTTTATCATTTCTACGGAATGGTGGATGTGTGTAATTATATTGCTAGAATTAGGTCAACCATATGAGAGAAATGGTTTCATACTTACACACTGGTTACTGTGCTCAAAACTAACTTCAGTCAAGCATGTTTGACATTTATTCTGCAATCTTGCGCCATTATTGACATAACCAAAGACGCCGCCTAAAGTAATATAATATGTACATTTCACAAGACGAAGAACATTCTATATAATATACCTTAATCAATTGAGGTAAGGTAGAGAGTTCTTAGAAGTTATTTGGAACAAATTTTGATGTATGGAAGTGAATATTCGACAATCAGAAGAATAGTGAGGCAGTAGAGATGTAGTTTTATAGAAGAATATTCAGAACACCATGAATAAATGAAGAGCGTAATGAAGATATCTTGAAAGAAGTTTATTAAAAAAGAGAGCTATTGACCTACATCAGAAGAAGGCAGTCCACATATTTTTTGACACATGAAAGAAAGAGGAAAGATGACAGCAGGCAAATTTGAAGAGCATGAGGGTTTGAGAAAACCAACACAGTGGACAGTTTGTCAAACAGTGGCATGGCAGAAAATAAGTATCAGAAATGAGTGACAGCAAACAAAACAGAAGACTGTGGACAGACATAATAATCAACA
Organism: Meghimatium bilineatum; assembly: GCA_034231615.1. Taxonomy (NCBI): domain Eukaryota; kingdom Metazoa; phylum Mollusca; class Gastropoda; order Stylommatophora; family Philomycidae; genus Meghimatium; species Meghimatium bilineatum. The sequence continues at coordinate 35,497,570 of CM067301.1, forward strand.
CCACACAACATGTACTCCTAAAAAGACAAATATAATCCAAAATGAAATACAAGCAGTGTAATCACAAAGTCATACCACTAAGGATAATGTACTAGTTGTTACTGTTACAATGTAATCAAAAAGTCATACCACTAAGGATAATGTACTACCGGTAGTTGTTACTGTTACAATGTAATCACAAAGTCATACCACTAAGGATAATGTACTAGTTGTTACTGTTACAATGTAATCACAAAGTCATACCTCTAAGGATAATATACTAGTTGTTACTGTTACAATGTAATCACAAAGTCATACCACTAAGGATAATGTACTAGTTGTTACTGTTACAAATAAACTAATAGTAAAATACTAAATGTAAAATACTAATGGAAAAATAACAGACAAGCAAATGAACAAGGACTTATTCTATGTTGCTGGCAAATTGGGACAATAATAAAGAAACCCTCCCAACAAATGAACAGGAATTAAAATGACAAATACACTGGAGAGCCCTTAACAGTGTTTATTATTTATTTATTAGTTTTACTAGTAACAGTATACAACCCTTAGTGTTATCCACATCTTATTTTTGTTACTGTTGCACCCTCATTTGTCAGATATTTTCGGACAATTTTATTATTATTTTAATGTAATCATACAATCTTCTTCTTCTTCAGTGTTCATTCTCAAACTCCCACTGGATCTCTCTTGCGGTAGGACAATAGTCCTCCTAAATTTCTAGCAGGATGTAGTCTAGAGAATGGAAATGCGTTGTGTCAATGTTTTATTTGAGTCACTGGCCCGACATATCCATCTTTGATGAAAATCATACAAACAAACTGTGAACTTGCATGAGCAGAAAATATAAGGTTGGTGAGACAGATTTTTGAAATTTGATAAAGTGGACTGAGCTCAGAAAATGCAGCTCATGTATCAAACATGTTGTTACTAGAAGAACTGCATTGAACACCATTTCCAGTCGTCTCGACTCATCTTGCCACTGGTTTCAAATTAGGTCTGACAAGAGAGTGAGGTTGATGCTATGCATAAGATTCGTTGGGCAGGTCATGCTATATGTATGCCAGGTCATCGCCTGCCAAAGACACTTCCGTGTGGTGAGTTGCATAAGGGCATACTTTCTCAAGGTGGCCAAAAGAAGCGTTAATAAAAGACATTAAAGACATCACTGAAAGCATATGAACTAGATACATTGGAAGCACAAAATAGAGCTACATGGTGCTCTCCGGTTAAAAAAAATACTGTGAATATTGTAACACAGCGTATTCCATTCTAAGGTCTATATCCTGCTAATCTGCAGAAGTTTGAGAATGAACGCACAAGAAGAAAGCCTTGTATCTTTGTTGGTAGTATCTTACCTTCTGATATAGTCAAAATTTTGCCATTATTTATTCCGGACGAGAAGCAGCAAGTATGTCCAACTGTGCATCTTGTCACAAGTCTCCGAAGAAGATGTGGGATCATCATCTAATAATGTGAAATAGTGAAACAAGTGACAAGAGCATTTGTGCTGAAATTGAAAGAGATAGTATTTACTTACTGGTTCAGGTAAGCTCTAATCGGCAAAGCTGAAAATAAGTACATGACTCAGTTAAAAGGTCCTGTATCACACTTTCCAGGTTTATGGGCAGGAAATAGTTATGTCACATTTTTGTTTTACCATGTCTCACTATGGATGATGTGACCAGCATCCTGTTCGATTAGTTGTTTTTTTTACATCCCAGAATTTATGAGGTTGAGTTGACCAGCTATCTGCTGTTAAAAAAATATTGCACATGAATTCTGGATTGAACCATAATCATCAGTTAACATGCCGGTTGGTATAGACGATCATGGCTCCCCACAGCTCTCTATCTCAGCATTGTGTATCAAGATCGTTGTTGTTTCCCTGCCATGCCAGGTTGTCAAACTGTCTAATATTTTCTCACGTTGTAGTCCTCTGTCTCTGTTGCCTTCAATCTGCCTGTTGTGACTATACGCTGTGTCCCTTGTTTGCCTTGCGGCGTCAGGGGTGGAAGAGTTCTCTGGAGATGGCCTTCTTCTCAAACTTCCGCTGGATCTCCCCTGTAGCAGGACCATGGTACTACTAGATTTCTAGCAGGATGTAAATGCGTTGTGTTATTGTTTCATTTGCGCCAATGGCTCGACACATCCATCTTCAGCGGAATATAGAGACGGCATGAGTTTGAAAAATACACAAATAAATACAAGTACACAAGATATTGTATTTTTTCAAACTCAAACATTACAGTTCGATAGCCATATTAATATATATGCCTACCCATTTATTATGTTACCTGACTTTTGGGTAATCATATGATAAAAAATATGTAGCACTGAAGAACTCTTTCTCACCTCAATTTAGAATTTAAAGGCCGTATTAGTATAACAGAAGGGACACGGTCTGCTAAATCTGTCAGACCTAAATATTAAATACGTATACAACGGTAAGAAACTTAGAATCAGTCAGCTGAGAATGACATAGATGATAGTAGAATACATAGGCCTACATAGAAAAACATAAAGTACACTAAGTAGACCTAAATCCTAAATGTAAGTAAGATTTTCCCGTCAGTGTGTTGACTGTTGTGTAGATGACATACAAACATGACATAATCATATATGACCATCAATATCATCGCAGAATGTATTTTAAAAGTAACATAAAGCCTAAGCAATTGAACGAACCATTTATTTAGTACAGTTTTCTTGTGTAGAATTACTTTGGACAATGAACACACTTTACAAATCGTCGATGATTAATTTAAAATGCATGCAAAAGATCTCCAAGGTCTGTTTAATTAAAAAAACACATCGCAGATATTTCGCTTCGATTTCCCTGTGTATAGTTTTTAATGTACTGAGACCAAGTATCAATCAAGAGCCAAGAAGAGCTGCGTAGGCGATCATGATTGTCCACAACTGTCTCTTGTGTTGTTAATAAGCTCAGTTGGTGACATCTTTTTGTGCCTCAGTGACAACCCATCCAGAAAATTATCTCTTTATTTTCTTCTGTCTCTTCTTCCCTTGATCTTTCCAGTGGTTACTAAATGTTCAAGTTTTACTTCCCTCATCACATGTCCTAAAAATCATGATTGTCTGTTTCAGATTTTCGTTATAATTTATCGTTTTACGCCAGCATCTCTGAGAACTTCTACATTAGTTTTCATGGCTGTCCATGGAATTTTCATCATTCTTCTTAGAAACCACATATCAGTTGCCTCCAGCTTAACTTATTTATAACTCTTGTTTACTGTCCATACTGTACTTCTATATAAAAGGATTGGCTCAATATAACATCCTAGCACTTGAACTCGTGTAGACCCTATGCATTGCTATTACTCCATTGCAATGGAGTAATAGCAATGGAGAATGGATACCAAGTAGCCTATACAAATTAAAAAACAATATTTATTGTTAATAAGAAAATATTGTACTATCAAATAAATACTCTAATACAAATAGACCTAATAATGATTAGAGACTATATGAGTTTGTTTGTTTGAGAACCCCAGAAATTGCGAACGATTAGCTCTTACTGCTTATGTGCAGTGGGGTGATTTTTCTGAGCTTTCATACCCAGGAGACTTTAGCATTCGACTTAGTGCAATACCTATTGAAGTAGCCTTCTACTCAGAGGGGGTCTATAGCTGTGTAGATGACATGTTACAAAGCTTCCATAAGAGAGCCTCAATGTAACAGCATGTCATCTACTAAGGCTTTCTGTTGCATGGTTGGGTTGTCTCGTGGGTCATTGGTGAGACCCACAGACGCAACCTTATGCGTGCCTATATGAGTAATAAAAATAACAAAGACAATATGCATATGACTATATAAATTAACGTATTGGGCTAATGAAAAGACAATTAAAATGATGATGAAATAATCCCTTCAGCTGTGAACAAGTTTTGGCTAAGTAAAAGTTTTCGGGCGTTATGACAAAGGGATTCAACGATGTTTTGCAAACATCTTTGTATGGCAACTTTGATCGATTTCTTTATCGTGCACCATATGAGAGTTCCATATAGCAGTTGTTTTGAAAAATGGATATTGCCCATCCTCTGAAACCACTTGAGTCTTCTATGACCAAGCGTGGACTTTATTGTTTGAATTTTTGGCCCTTTGAAGACCTCTGTGTTGGTAAATTTGTCGTGCCCACCTGATGTTAAAAGTTTTCCGGAGACCGCGTAAGTGGAGACTATTCAACATTTGTTCATGCCTCGAGTAAGATGTCAATGTTCCATATCTGTAGAGAAAGACATGAGGATGAATTTGATTTTTGGTAGGCCCATATCAGGAGATTCGTTGCTGGTGTCAACTTTGTATTTCTTCATGCTGTTTTGACAGTTTGTTGAACGTGGTGCTGCAATTCCTCTTAGGGCATTTATTTCTTCGTCGGGTGACAGGCCACAACTTTTCTGACAAAAGAACATGTTCACTGTTGTGTAACTGAGGCGACACCCAGTCATATAAGGTATTAAAGGCTTGAATATGTAAGGGGGGAGGGTTTAGGATGAATATTTAATCCATGAAGGGAGAACTCCATCATCATTGAACTCAGGTAAAGTTCATAGAAAGGCAAGGTTTCGACTAAATGGTTTTCATCAGGACGAAAGACAACAGATAAGCAAACAATATACTTTACATAAGAAAACAAATATGGTGTGACGATAATAGGAGGAAGATATTATTTTTAAAAATATGTTCACAATAGTTTATGTGTTTTGTTATTTTATCATACGCAGTGTCGACAGAACATGTTTTCTTTTCTGTCCACGATGTTGTCCTTACGCAGGAAAAAAAAATCATAAATATTATTCGATACGCATCTCTTGAGATTTTCCAAAATAAATTTTAATTTTAAACATCTCTCAACAATCATGATCTTCATTGTTCATACTATATAATTGTTCATACTATATCATTGTTCATACTATATCATTGTTCATGCCATATCTTTGCGATTCACTCTTCTCAAGTGATGATTGACTGGTTGCGGATTCAGTGGTCCATGGGCTCATATCTTTTGACCCAATGACATTGTGTAGTAGGCTAGATGCATGTTTTTGTGAGTGTGTTTTTTTCCACATTAGGTGATCCATTTATCTTGCCTCGGAGGGAGAATCATTTTTCCAGCGCTGAACATTGAAAAAGGTGATGGTCGACAGTTTCGTAAGGATGTGTGCACAGCCGGCACCCTGGAGTGTGTTGTGGTTTAATTCTGTTCAAGCGATTGTTAAGCTGTACATGTGTGAAAAGAAGGAAAATGATACTAGTCTTATCATCGCAGGAGGTTGATATTCTTTTTGGTCTGGTCATATATTTCAACACCCAGTATTTCTCATGGTCCATCTGTTCAGCCAAGTCTCTTTTTTCACAGATTTCAACTTCATTTTACTTGTGTGCATGATCGTTTGAGTGTATCACTGCTCTTGTCTTGCTCCCTTCAGTGCTAGTCAGTCTGCTTTGTCATTGCCAGGTGCGTTTCAGTGGCCAGGTCGCATAACAATGTTGACTTCATGAGGTGTGAGTTGCTTGTTGGCACGAAATGACAATGTTGACTTCATGAGGTGTGAGTTGCTTGTTGGCACGATATGACAATGAGGTACGAGTATCTGGTTGGCACGACATGACAATGTTGACTTCATGAGGTGTGAGTAGCTGATTGGAATGATAATATCTACTAGTCTATCTGCCTTGTCATTGCCAGATGTATTTGAATGGCCAGGTGATCTCAAGTGATAAAAAGGAAAATAAAGAAAACGAATACGAAACTCCATCATTGTCTGGTAAAACAGAGTTCTTCGTGCATTGGCCGGTGATTTCGATTGGATGTCCACAAAGAGTAACCAATGAAAATCACAGGACAAGTTAAGGGTACGTACTACGTCATAAACACATTGTCAATTTTTGAACCTCTTCATAGTGTCGACAACTATCAAAATTCCGAGACCTTCACTCCCCGCTTAATTTAGTCAAAAGATATTACAATCTCTCCCCCCCCCCCCAACCAAAAAAGTATTTTAGTAGTAGGCCTAAGGGTACAAATATACTGCATAATTTATTTCACATTTTGAGAAACATGTATCAAATTCAAACGACTTGATTTGTATATAAACACAAATTATTGTTAACGTTAACTTTGTTCAACTCCCCCTTCCCCTTTGTCAACAACTGTCAAACATTTTATACACCCCCTCCTTCATAGTTAACGTAATTTATTATTTATAAACAGTCCCTGAACCCCAGACAAATATTGAAGTCCCTGAACTCCAAACAAATATTGAAGTCCCTGAACTCCAGACAAATATTGAAGTCCCTGAACTCCAGACAAACATTGACAATCCGTATTATTTGCGATTATATTATCGTTTCACAACACAAATAATCGGCTTCGGTACTGTTGTTTTGACCACTAATTTGTATTAATGCAGTGTTATCTTCAAATGAAGTAACCTTCACAAAACAAACAGCAAGTCTTTCTGAAATCAAGTGCCATTTTATCAATGACATTTCCCGCTACGGGGTTTACAAAGATGTCAGCGGTAGGATACACTGATGTGTTTGTTGACATCAATCTATGATATCACATTTCATCCATTTACTAGCATTAAAGTTTGTAGATAAGGTGGTGGTTTGAAAGTTAACATCCCCCCCCCAATCCATCTTTAGGAAGTCAGAAAATGGCACTGTTTTATGCCTAAGTTCAGTGTTCTGTCTCAGTTCCGCTGTTTAATGTCTAAGTTCACTGTTTTATGTCTTTCACTCTTCTGTGTCTGTTCCACTGTTCAATGTCTAAGTTCCACTGTTCTATGTCTAGGTTCCACTGCGGCTCTGTATTTAAGTTCACTGTTCTAAATTTTCGCTGTCCTTTGAGAGATATGTGGGGAATACCGTGTTAGGTCCGTGTTTTACATAAACAACGGCATTCCAAGGGATCATGTGATCAGCATCAAGACGGCCGCCTTTACTTTTCCCAGATTTGGAACTCATTTTTCTTAGGCTGGGTCGACATTGGAGTCAATAATAATAATAATAATAATAATAATAATAATAATAATAATAATAATAAATAATAATAAATAATAATAATAAATAATTCTTCTTCTTCTTTCTGTCCTCATGGACCTTTCCGTGTAGAGGGGAGAGTGAGTGTACGGTCTTTTGCCTTTCTATTTGCCTCCGCTGCTGTTATATTTCCGAGTGTCTAGAGACACCGCTGTGAGATAGAGTGTCTAGAGATACCCTATCTATCCACCTTTTACGAGGGCGTCCAATAGGTCGCCTGTTTTCGTATCGTTTGTTAAGTGTTTTTTGGCTAAATCTTTGCTCTTTCTGTCTGGTTATATGGCCGTACCATTTAACTTGTTGTTTCTGTATGTATTCTATTGTTGGCTTGATCCATAATTGTTTCCTTAGTGCTTCATTCCTGATTTTGTCTCTCAAGCTAACTCCAATCATACGTCTCACACATTTCATTTCAGTGGTGTTAATCTTATGTATTGTTCTAGAATCTAATGTCCAAGTTTGACACTGATAACACAATGTTGGTAAGAAAATGGTGTTGAAAAGCGCTTTCTTTGTTTCTAGTGTAATATCTTTGTTTCTTAGTAAAGGTGTTAATTGACCAATGATCTGACAGGCCTTATTACGTCTTGCGTTTATTTCTGCTTCTTGTATGTTGTCATATCTCAATGTGCTGCCCAGATATTTGAATTCATCTACTTGTTTTAGTTGTTTATTGTTTATCTGTATGTTGATGTTCTCCTTTTCTCTTGCAATATTCATTACTTCTGTTTTGTCTATGTTGATTTTCATTCCAAATTGCTTGCCTGCTGTGTCTATTATGCTTAGGTGGTCTTGCAGGTTTTTAATGCTGTTGTGGAATAAAACCTGGTCATCTGCAAAAAGCAGTTCATTTGCTTCATTAGAATTTGCTGTTTTGTTTATATGGTCCATGTATGTAATATAAAGTAGTGGGGATAATACACATCCCTGCTTTACTCCTGTGCTAATCACAAAGTCCTCTGTGTAGCCTGCAGCTGTTCTATAATAATAATAATAATAATAATAATAATAATAATAATAATATCCGTAACACGTCAGGGTCGTAGCTTACACTGGAGACAACAGGAAACTTTTTCCAAACATCTATACCCTCATAAGACCCATGTAAGACATTTTGATTGAAACGTTGAATATGATTTGTGTATTGTAATTTGTATGTTTTCTTGTGTGCACATCATTACCCACTCGTTTTAGGTATAGTCTGTCTTGTCTGAGTGATTATATAAACCTGTATTTTACGTAAGTACAATTGTGGTTATGTGGAAATCGATGTGGTCTAACATGTATTTTACGTAAGTACAATTGTGGTTATGTGGAAATCGATGTGGTCTAACATGTATTTTACGTAAGTACAATTGTGGTTATGTGGAAATCGATGTGGTCTAACATGTATTTTACGTAAGTACAATTGTGGTTATGTGGAAATCGATTGTGTTCTTACATGTATTAACACTTCTCTCTGTGTTCCCATGTTAAATATCCTTCTCTCCCCCCCCCAGCGGTCATGAATGTTGTCTTTTACGTAATACGTATAGGCCTATATTTTAAAAGTCATACCGCTTGCCGAAGCCCGATGTCTCGGTGTAATAAATTTGTGTAAAATTGCGTTAGAAAATTATATTTAAAATGAGATAAAACACATTAATAAGGGTTTGTTGATTTTGAAGCCATATATTAGCTATATCAGGAGAAAATGAAATATTATTTCATTTTGGCGAAGACATTAAAGACATTTCATTTTGTTAGGTTTCTAGTCCACATAAAACGTGATACACATATCACGTGGTTTGAGCTATAATAGAGCGTGGATCATGTTACTCAGTGTTTGTTAGTACTACATGCCAGCAGGGACGTTGGTATGTCTCCAGTAAGGAAGGGGTTTTATCCAAATTGAAAAAAAACGACAGTTCATTCATTTTTGTTTGTAATTCTCTATTTTAAAAAAAAAATGAGAACTGTTATGCCCTTTTTGAAAAAAAAAATTGTTAATTGAGGAGTTTTACACGCCACACTCATAGTAGACCTTACTCAAAGTCACGTTCTCATCTGCTAAGGAGGTTGTTTGGTTCATAAGTTGTCGCGGTTCGACGTCGTAGAAAAGATAATCTGTCCAAATTGTAGGAATTTTGTTTCGTTCATAAATTATCACGATTCGAAGCCGTAAAGAAATAACAGTAACACAATTACCTGGTGTAGTGGTTAAGCTGCTTACTTTGTGCTCAGGAGGTCACGGGTAAGAATCCGATGGTAAAATGTTCTTTTCCGGTTTGTGGCATCATGTTTACAAAGTCAATTTTTTATGAGATCCGTGGGGATTATCGTGTGCAGCTACATAGATACGTGCTGTTCGCGATACTCTCGCGATGTTTTAAAAAGCGACTAGCAGGTTGATCCTGGTGATGGATGCTTCAACCCATGATCTCTCTGCTGTTCAACTTATAATCTTTGCGTTGTTCAACCCATATCTCTCTGCTATTGAACTCATGAACTCTCTGCTGTTCAACGCATATATCTCTGCTGTCTAACCAATTGTCTCTCCACTGTTCAACTCATGATCTCTCTACTGTTCATCCCATATCTCTGTGCTGTTCAATCCATGATTTCTCTGCTGTTCAACCCATGTTCTATCTGCTGTTCATCCATATATCTCTGCTGTTCAACCCATGATCTCTCTGCTGTTCAACCCATGATCTCTGTGTTGTTCAACCCATGATCTCTCTGCTGTTCAACCCATGATCTCTGTGTTGTTCAACCCATGATCTCTCTGTTGTTCAACCCATGATCTCTCTGCTGTTCAACCCATGATCTCTCTGTTGTTCAACCCATGATCTCTCTGTTGTTCAACCCATGATCTCTCTGTTGTTCAACCCATGATCTCTCTGTTGTTCAACCCATGATCTCTCTGTTGTTCAACTCATGATCTCTCTGTTGTTCAACCCATGATCTCTCTGTTGTTCAACCCATGATCTCTCTGTTGTTCAACCCATGATCTCTCTGCTGTTCAACCCATGATCTCTCTGCTGTTCAACCCATGATCTCTCTGCTGTTCAACCCATGATCTCTCTGTTGTTCAACCCATGATCTCTCTGCTGTTCAACCCATGATCTCTCTGCTGTTCAACCCATGATCTCTCTGCTGTTCAACCCATGATCTCTCTGTTGTTCAACCCATGATCTCTCTGTTGTTCAACCCATGATCTCTCTGCTGTTCAACCCATGATCTCTCTGTTGTTCAACCCATGATCTCTCTGTTGTTCAACCCATGATCTCTCTGTTGTTCAACCCATGATCTCTCTGTTGTTCAACCCATGTACTCTCTGTTGTTCAACCCATGATCTCTCTGTTGTTCAACCCATGATCTCTCTGTTGTTCAACCCATGATCTCTCTGTTGTTCAACCCATGATCTCTCTGTTGTTCAACCCATGATCTCTCTGCTGTTCAACCCATGATCTCTCTGTTGTTCAACCCATGATCTCTCTGTTGTTCAACCCATGATCTCTCTGTTGTTCAACCCATGATCTCTCTGCTGTTCAACCCATGATCTCTCTGTTGTTCAACCCATGATCTCTCTGTTGTTCAACCCATGATCTCTCTGTTGTTCAACCCATGATCTCTCTGTTGTTCAACCCATGATCTCTCTGCTGTTCAACCCATGATCTCTCTGTTGTTCAACCCATGATCTCTCTGCTGTTCAACCCATGATCTCTCTGTTGTTCAACCCATGATCTCTCTGCTGTTCAACCCATGATCTCTCTGCTGTTCAACACATGATCTCTCTGCTGTTCAACCCATGATCTCTCTGCTGTTCAACCCATGATCTCTCTGCTGTTCAACCCATGATCTCTCTGCTGTTCAACCCATGATCTCTCTGTTGTTCAACCCATGATCTCTCTGCTGTTCAACCCATGATCTCTCTGTTGTTCAACCCATGATCTCTCTGCTGTTCAACCCATGATCTCTCTGCTGTTCAACCCATGATCTCTCTGTTGTTCAACCCATGATCTCTCTGCTGTTCAACCCATGATCTCTCTGCTGTTCAACCCATGATCTCTCTGTTGTTCAACCCATGATCTCTCTGCTGTTCAACCCATGATCTCTCTGTTGTTCAACCCATGATCTCTCTGCTGTTCAACCCATGATCTCTCTGTTGTTCAACCCATGATCTCTCTGCTGTTCAACCCATGATCTCTCTGCTGTGATGAAGAATGTTAACCATTTCGGAACCATGGCCCCCGAAACATATAAAATCTACTGGCTCAAGCATGACCCATTTTACTATTCCATTCATTTTCATTGGTTATTGTGATTATACTTTCTGTGACAGCCAATAAAAATCAAGGAAATAATTAACTGAGTAATTTTAAATAGCTGGATTTTCTTTTAGTCTGCAGGCATGGCCATAGACAAGTCACAATGTCTCCAGTTCACCTTAACAAAAAAAAAAAAAAACAGCTACACACCTATTTTCATTGCAATTCCCTCTTTTTTGTTAGATTTTTGATAACCTGGACTCTTTATCACATTATGAGAATGAGCCCAAACCAAATACCAATAAGAGTATATAACAAAGAATATATGGATAGAGAGGCAAAAGCACGAAAAGAAAACGGTGAATAGAAAACATCAAGATTACATTGAATAAACATGGACTCAAGGTAACCAAGGCGACACATCTGGACTTGGAGCGACAACTGGGACTTCTACTCTTAAGCTTAACGGCAAGTGTGTATACTATGTATGATCTTTTGGCGTCTTGTAGACAGTCATTTAGCATTAAGAAGAAGCAATTCGTTTCGTTAAATATTCTAAAAGAATGTGATTTTTCAAGCGATCATTTCACAGCAACGGAAGATTTTTATTTTCGTCTTTCTCTTTTTTCTTCCTTATCTTTAAACATATTATTTCTGAACAATGCTGCTCCCGCACGCAGGTTCTTTCTCCAGACAGAACCTGCGTGCGGGAGTAGCATTGTTCAGAAATAATATTTCCCGAGTTTCGGCCGTGTTTTCCCAGTTTTTGGATTCTATGTGGAAGGAAGCCTTTCATTGAGGATTTACAGATGTCTTTATACCTCAGCATTGGTCTACCGCGGGCTCGATGACCTTCAGCCAGTTCTCCAAATATTACTTGTTTTGGGATGCGGCAGTTTGGTATTCTGCATCCGTAACCCAGCCAACGCAATCTATTTATATTGAGTGTTTCTATGGCAGATGGTAGCTGAGTGCGGCGCAACACTTCCGTGTTGGTGATTTTGCCGTGCCATTCGATGTTTAATTCTTTCGTAGTTCGGAGACATCTTAGATGTTTGGTGTAGATAGTTCAGGTAGTGTTCATAGTCCATGTTTCAGATCCGTAGTATAGTGTACAAAGCATGCATTCTTGATCTGTATCTTTGTTTTAAATTTTAGCTTATGGTTTTTCCAAGCTCGCTTTGACAATGCCAAGAATGGTGGCCGCTTTCCCTATACGTGCATTTATTTCATTTTCCAGGGAAAGGGTGGATGTAATTGTGGATCCTAGGTAGCAAAAGTTGTCGACTTGCTGTATATGAGTGTTGTTTAAGGTGATGATTGTTGGTACTGTATATCCCTGACACATTGCCACCGTTTTAGTAATGCTTATTGTCATAGAGAACAGCTCGTAGGCCTTTGTCATGCTGTCAATTTAGGACTGCAGGGTGGACTCACTGTATGCCACTAGGGCAGCATCATCGGCGAACAGAAGTTCTTTGATTAGTATTTCTGCTGTTGCTGTCTTCGCTTTGAGACGCGATAAGTTAAAGAGTGATCCACCGTAAGTGGTGCGGATGAATACGTCACCTGTTGCATCTGCAAGAGCATGTTTCAGAAGCGCAGCGAAGACGATTTTTAAGAGCGTGGGGACTAGAACGCACCCTTGCTTTACTCCAGTTTTACTAGAAAGCAGTCAGACTTATTGCCCTCGAATGATACATTTACTCGCATGTTTTCATGAAATGAAGTAACCAGGTTTAGTAATTTTGGTGGACAACAAGTAAATTTTAGAATCTTATATTAGAATCGTATGGATATTTATAAATCATCATTAAACTGGGGAAAGACAAAAGACAAAGATGACTATTTGCACGAAAATCATTAATTGAGGGTGTTTAACCACAATTTCGAATTTGACTAAGTTCATAGTACTAAAAATAACGTTATAATTTCCAACAAGGATTGGGAGGTTTTGAACCCCCATATCTACGAGATGGCCGGGAAGTTTTATATTGAGCTACTCAGCTAATCGGGAGGACATGTGTGTCTAGGCTGTCAAGAGTACAAGAAACACGTTCTAAATAATGGCAACAGGATTTCCTGAACCACTGTCTCCAATACATGTGATTGTCGTAATGCTCCGATATAACCAAATTTTACCCTGGTCCGCGGATGAAAGGACCACACCTCACCACGAGATGTACACATTAAATGACCGGTTGTCACGAGCCACCTGCTCAGTTAAAGGATTACTTCATCATTACCATCATCATTACAATCATCATTAAAAATGGAGACCACTCCAGGGCTTTCTTTTATACCCAGAATTCTCAGCCTCTCAGAGATGTGCAAAAATTCAACAAAATTCATTCAAGCCTGTTTGTGTCATATTTTCGATTATTTCCGTTCATTTCGTTGGTAGGAGTTGGCATGCTAAGTCAGGGAGACACAGAGTTTATAAATAGTGACCAACAAAATCATATCAATAATCAAAAACGTCATATAAGAAGGCTGATCCTTCTTCGTTTTATCTGTGCTGTAAGTTTTTATTTGACGATTGGTCGCGACTCGCTTACCTTGACCTTTACATTGTTAAGCAATAAGGTTCACACAAACCAAAATAAATGACGCGAAGTAATACAGTTTCTACTTCACAAAAGAACTAAACCACATTAAGATAAGTAATGAAGTATGTAATTTACAAAAAGAAACAAATCATGTGAAGAAATAAAGTTTTTAGTTTACAGGAAAAAAACTAAATCGCAAGAAGTAATAATGTTTATAGTTCACATAAATGAAGAAAATCACGTGAAGCAATAAAGTTTATAGTTTCCAAAAAGGGCTAAATCACACGAATTAATACAATTTATAGTGTATGCAATTTAATCGCAAGATGTAATATGCCATACAGCTCACAAAACACATCGAATCAACGTTTCCACGAAAAGACTATTATCAAGAAAAAATAATGTAAAGCAAACAGAGAACAAGAAAATTAAACTAACAATGACAGTGAACAATGTTATTAGCAATGTTATGGCGTTCATATACGCAATGACGTAATACATAATGGTAATAATAACAACAATAATAATAATAATAACAACAACAACGTGTGCCTAAAGTATTAAAGAACATTTCACTTTTGCTGTATACACTTAAGCAACGCTATTGTTAACTGTCTAGTTAGTTTGCGTTACTACTTTGTTGGGTTTTTTTTGGCCCTATTTATCATTTATTGATAACGACTTATGATAGAAACGTCGATTTAGTTTGCTTGTAGACTGTATACTATATTACTTTATGTGATGTAGTTGGTTTCATAAACTATACAATTATATTACTTTATCTGATGTAGTTGGTTTTATAAACTATAAAAATATATTACTTTATGTGATTTAGCCCGTTTGGTAAACTATATAATTATATTACTTTATGTGATTTAGTCCATTTTTATAAACTATAAATTATTATTATTTTATGTAATTTAGTCCATTTTGTAAACTATAAATATATATTGTTTTATGTGATTTAATATGTTTTATGAACTTTAAAAGTACATTACAGAGATCCTTCTGTTTTTAGCATTTGACGTTGCTAAGTTCATGGTTGGAATCAGAAAACATTCTTCACTGTATATTTTGTTGTTGTTGCTTCACGTGGGAATATAAAATGCAGAAATCAATATTCGTTCGGTCTGCCTACATGCCAGTTCTGCGATAATGGTGTGGCTTCAGAAGATGAATTGTAGGTATTGATTTTTGTAAGGTTGTTCATCCTAAGTTGTCGGTCACGTTCGCGGCATCCGTACGTATATATCATGCCTGCACTGAGAGCGATAGATGGGTAGAATTGAAAGTTTCTATTGTGGTTTCATCTTGTTATTTTCAAATTTCAGAGATTTAACTAGAATTGGTAATGTTCTAGTAGTTACATCAATCTGAGGTACAAATATCATGTGACGCGAACAGTTGTTGTTGAAAAGTTAATGTATTGTCAGCGGACCATTAAACATTATCGACATTGAATACTTTGTCCCAGCGTTCCGATGTTACCGGGACACGAAAATGTCCCAGTTGTGAAAAATCAGTGCATATATCTTAATAAGAATAGCTTAATTGGTTGACTTTGGTTAAGTAAAATGGACCTTTTATGGTGATGTACTCCTTCTTCAACCGCAAACATTAGTACAATTTGGTTAAGTAAAATGTACCTTTTATAGTGATGAACTCCCTCTTAAACCGTAGACATTAGTACAAATTGATTAAGTAAAATGTACCTTTTATAGTGATGAACTCTCTCTTAAACCGTAGGCATTAGTACAAATTGATTAAGTAAAATGGACCTTTTATAGTGATGAACTCTCTCTTAAACCGTAGGCATTAGTACAAATTGATTAAGTAAAATGGACCTTTTATAGTGATGAACTCTCTCTTAAACCGTAGGCATTAGTACAATTTGATTAAGTAAAATGGACCTTTTATAGTGATGAACTCCCTCTTAAACCGTAGACAAAAGAAAATTTTTATTAAGTAAAATGTACATTTTATAGCGATGCATGCTTTTTTTTCAACCGCAGACATGAGTACAATTTGATTAGTTAAAATGGAGCTTTTATGGTGTTGAACTCCCTTTTCAAACGCAGGCATTGGTGTAATTTAAGTAAAATGGACCTTTTATGGTGATGAACTACCTCTTAACCGCAGACGTGAGTACAATTTGATGAAGTAAAATGGTCCTTTTATAGTGATGTACTCTCTCTTCAACCGCAGACATTAGTACAATTTGGTTGCATCAGAGCATAACAAACATAAAAAATAATGGAGGTCGCGGTTCTGATAATCCAATCACCATGACCTCTTGTTGACAGATGGTTGAATTTGTGCCGAAAGATTAACATACTGGTGTATACAAATGAATCCAGTCTTATGATTTGTATAAATACAACAAAACGTTTTTTATGGTTTATATTTTATAATTAATTATCAGTTGTTATTCAGCCATTTCACTGAATGATTTCTGGATTAAGTCAATTAACAATTAACATATATGTCCAGGATTTCTTTTTGAGGTAGTTTTGTCTTGTTATTGGGTGTCCCATTTTTTATTGCATAAATCTGAGTGCATAATTCATTAATTATTTCAGCATATTGCTTAGAAATCTCTCTAAATTATCTTCTCGAATACAGAACAGACTTCCAATATGCGTGAATTACAAATATATTATTCTGTTAGTTAGGCTATATGTTATTCTGTTAGTTAGGCTATATGTTATTCTGTTAGTTAGGCTATATGTTATTCTGTTAGTTAGGCTATATGTTATTCTGTTAGACAGAGTATATGTTATTCTGTTGTGTCCGAAAGAGCAAGACACAAAGTAATATAGACTTGTGGATTTGAGCAAGACACTAACTAATACAGAGTTGTGCAATTGAACAAGATACAAGCTAAAACAGGACGTGTGAAAAAGAACAAGATACAAGCAAAAACAGGACGTGTGAAGGAGAACATAGATTAAAAATGGGAATGATACATAACTCTATATTTTAAAAAATGGGAATGATACATTAATCTATATTTTAAAAATGGAAATGAAACATAACTCTATAATTTACAAAATAGTAATTATATATAACTCTATATTTTAAAAATGGGAATAATACATAACTCTATATTTAAAAAAAATGGGAATGATATATAACTCTATATTTTACAAAATAGTAATGATACATAACTTTATATTTTTTTAAATGGGAATGATACATAACTCCATATTTTAAAAAAATGGGAATGATACATAACTCTATATTTTAAAAAATGGGAATGATACATAACTCTATATTTTACAAAATAGTAATTATATATAACTCTATATTTTAAAAAAAATGGGAATGATACATAACTCTATATTTAAAAAAAATTGAAATGATACATAACTATATATTTTACAAAATAGTAATGATACATAACTCTATATTTAAAAAATGGGAATGATACATAACTCTATATTTAAAAAATGGGAATGATACATAACTCAATATTTTAAAAAATGGAAATGATACATAACTCTATATTTTACAAAATAGTAATTATACATAACTCTATATTTTAAAAAAATGGGAATGATACATAACTCTATATTTAAAAAATGGGAATGATACATAACTCTATATTTAAAAATGGGAATGATACATAACTCTATATTTAAAAATGGGAATGATACATAACTCTATATTTAAAAATGGGAATGATACATAACTCTATATTTTAAAAAAATGGGAATGATACATAACTCTATATTTTTTTTAAAAACATATGAAACCTAATCAGACATACACTGTGGCTGATAGATTGTGTCTGATCATCATCATCATCATCAAGTGTCGTCTCTGCACTGAAGGTTGGCTGCAACATACCTCCAATATTCAATATCTCTTGTTTTGGTCGTGGACTCTGCTAGACTGTAACCTGTCCATCTTGTGATGTTACTCTCCCACTTGTATCTCTGCCTACCTCTTGCTCACTTCCCCTCGACTGTACCCTCAAGTAAGGTCTTCAACAAGGTGTCATGTCTTTTAATGTATCCAAAATATTTTATTTGCTTTATATTTATTTTCTTTAATAATTCTTTTTTTCATATTAAGTGTTGTTAAAACCTATATGTTTGTTGTCTTCTATTTCCATGATGTTCTCCCTATTCTTCTATATATTCACATCTCAAAGACATCAACTTTGTCTTCTAATTGTTTGTTTATTGCCCATGTTTCTGAGCCATTAATTAATATGAGAATAGACGTGTCTGTTCTCTTATCAAACCTACAAATAAAGATTTGAAAAATACCCTTAGCAAACCAGTAGAAAGTTAAGTCAAAAAGGTCGATGCTCTGTCGATAGATGTGAAGTAGAAGATTCAGATGTGAAGTAGAATATTTAGATGCTTTAATACAGAGCGACAGATAGGAAATAGACGATTCAGATGCTTCTGTGTAGAGTGACAGATGCAATTCTATGCTTCATTGGGAGCAAGGGATTAGCGATTGTGTGATAAGATAAAGATAGTTTTATCTATTGTCGCGTCTTTACTTTTGCGGTTAGGCTTCGCAGGGTGAGTATGACCATCGGTTTTCGGGCAGTCATAAGTTTGGTCGCTTGATATACTGTAATATTGTGACGTCCCAGATCGTTTGTAACTCCTTCAATCCACCTTCATAGAGGTAGTCACTTAGTAGGCCTATATATTGTTTCAGATGTGTAATGCTAGCTTTCTACCACTAAACATAAACATTGTTTGAGGTAAGGCAGCCGTACCCTGCCATGACGTGGTGTATACCTTCCTCAATAAATTGTGCGTTATGAAAAGGTATATATATATATATATATATATATTTCCAGACACACAGAATTGTATTGCAAAAACATATTTCCTATTTAAATTAACGTTTTGTTTTTAATATATTTTTGTTTTGTTTAGATAAACAAGTGATTTGCAAATTACACACGGTTCTGTGATTTTAGTTACATTTATAAGGTTGCTATTACATATTGGAACTGGTGTTTTGCAGCAAATTCAAGGTTATATGTTCTTCAAAAACTGAAGATTTTAGATCAAATTAAAAAGTCTGTTTTTTTACATTGTGACTGAAAACTTTATCGTGTTCATCCATGGAGTGGAATATGATGGAACCATATGGTTCTGCCTACAGTCTTGGGTACCAAAGAGATGATGTGTACACTCCATACGATGATTGCGAAGGTAAGTCAAGAATGTTGTTATTTTTCTAAAGCCAGGAACAAATATTGTGTACATGCATGACCCGGTTCCAGTGAAAACATGTACAGAAAGTAAACATAACCTGAAAGTCTGATTTTTTGATTATTTCAATGCATTTTGATGATCGGTTTTGTCATTTTGGCATGGGACTCAAGTATATACATAGTCTAATGTCTATTGTCTATCCTCAGGTGGTGTTGTCGTAGCTTCCACATTTGCCGTTGAGCGTTGGGGTTTGTGAAGGAGATGTAGTCAGCGTTCCAGAGCCAGGTGTGTTGCTCTGGTTGAGGTGAAGTCATGTTTATTGAGGATGGTCTTGATTTTGTCTATCCAATATAAGTAGTGACAAACGAAACGCTTGACAATAATAAAAACGCCACGAATAAAGTCTTCTTTACTCTCTGTGCAGATGTCTTTACTGCCAACGGTATCGCCCGTCTGCAAAAGGGGCCGACTACCTGGATATTTTTATGATCTGCTGAGAAGTTCTGAAATTGTAATGTGATCTACCCTTTTTTGACATAAAAACACTGACCATATATTTGTACTTCTGACGGAAGAAAAAAACATATTTAAGGCAATATACGAGGCCATAGATACGTCATCGGTAAGGGGTGGTTGGTGGTGGAAGGGGGGGGGGGACTTACAAAAACAACGTAATCAGTCCCAGTTCGTAGATATGTTGAAATCATAGATCAAGTTCGCCACTACGGTTTTTTTATAACAATATATATATATATATATTTCTAAATAATTCTGGCAATCTACTTAATCTATTCTCTCCATCTATCAGCAGGTCGCGATCTACTTAATCTATTCTCTCCATCTACCGGCAGGTCGCGATCTACTTAATCTATTCTCTCCATCTATCGGCAGGTCGCGATCTACTTAATCTATTCTCTCCATCTATCGGCAGGTCGCGATCTGCTTAATCTATTCTCTCCATCTACCGGCAGTTCGCGATCTGCTTAATTTAGTCTCTCCATCTACCGGCAGGTCGCGATCTACTTACTTAATCTATTCTCTCCATCTACCGGAAGGTCGCGATCCACGTGTAGTTGTTCCCTGGTCGTATGGTTCCCAGTAGTATGAGACTTATAAACAAATGGGAAATCCAGCCTTCCAAAAATGACCCATTCGATTATTCCCTTGATTTTCATTGGCTGTCACACTATAATCATAGTAAAGTAAAAAAAGTAAAGTAATCCATATCATTTATTAATGCTGTAGGGATGTGAGATGTTAGCGATCTTACATTTCACAGGCTCTGCAAATGATGGCGGTAGCCATCTCCTCTCCCTCGCAGTCTTTACTTCCCGGATTAATCCGGTACCCATGTAAGGCTGGGTCGACCTGGGAGCCGTTGCGATCTGAAAACATTTCCGCCTCAACTGGGGAATGAACCCAGGACCACTCATATGCGAAGCCAGTGCGCTAACCACTGCGCTAACGCGACTCCCTAGTATAATCATAGTATCCGATGAAAATTGCGGGAACGGAGTCATTACGAAGGCGTGATTTCACATCAGCCAATAAGTCTTGACTGTCGACGTACAGGTAAATAGGCACATTGTAGACTGTCACTCAAAAACCTTTTGCAAGACACTTGAACAAGCGGTTTGCAAAGCACAAAAAATAGTTTATTATGACATAAAATAATTTAAATGCATAAAAAATGAAAATATAAACAAGTGAACAAAACAAATCAAATAAACCATCACAATTACAGTTGTATATTGTTCTGTTAATATACTTTTCAAAGTTTCGTTGTTAAAGAAGTATCACAAAACTATAAAAAGTCGATTTGATCTATTATGTGCTGCTTGGAACACCGTACTCCGTGTCCCAGGCGTCACTATATTAATTACTGAGTATTCCAACGTTTGACAGAGTATATATGTCTGATTAAGGTTTTCATTTAGAAACCCGATCTGAAGGCAAGTATCATGTACACACGACATTGCTGATACTAGAATGTCTGTACGATGAATAAGCGACTTCTGCCAAAACTCACTACTTGCACGCGATGTCGACATTATTGCTATTGTCCAGAGCTTGACAAAAAAATAATTTATAAATTTGAGCTTATGCAATACCAGAGATGAAGAAGACAAACCTTGACTTCCAGTTCGATGGGACGGAATGATTTATAGTGGAAGCCATATTTCGTATTGAAATCTTGTTCAAATTATGTTGTCTAGAACAACAGTAGAGGTGTGTTTACTGTGTGGCTTAGACGGGGATGTGTGTGTGTGTGTGTGTGTGTGTGTTTACATTGTCTCGTTTAGAATAATGATACAGATGTGTTTACAGTGTGATTTACATGTGTGTGTGTGTGTCGCGTCGCAGAATCAAGAGTGGCGCAGCAGCTGTATAGAACCCTAGACATGATGCTGCGCAGCACAAACGCGCAAGAAGAAAGACAAGAGCTGCTCGATGTCCCACATACTCCTCGCACCGATGCGGTGGAAAATTCGAGGCACGCATATTATTCATTAGTCACAATTTGGCATGCCGCAATCTTCATCATCATCATCCCAGTTGAACTGAGTGGTCAATCGTAAATTACGATTTGTAAGTAGTAGTTCTCAATATGGACCGTATGAACCCCTCCACCTTTTCCCATGTTCCAAAGCGTTATGCTAATGAAGGGGAGGGGAAGACAAATGTGTAAATGAACAACGGAATCAGGTGACGTCCAGATCTGTGACAGCGTAGTACCGAGTTCGAATCCTGTCACAGGCAATTGTGTATCTGGACCGTTCAGAAATCAATGGTAAACTACTGAACGTATTTATATTGCCTAGAAAATCACTACAGCCACAAAATGCTGGGTTGATGGCTACTTCATGAGTACGATATGCTACCAATCACTATCAGGTGACACAGATAGTTAACTACCAGAAAAAGCCAGATGTGTCGGGCCATTGTCGCAAAAACTGCGACACAATGCATTTTCATTTTCTGATTACATCCTGCTGGAACTCTAGAATGACCATTGTCCTGTTAGAGTAGAGATCCAGTGGGTGTTTGAGAATGAACTCTGAAGAATGTTGGACAATATGCAATGAGATAATGATAACGCTCTTCGAGAGCATCGGAAACAAATTTCCCATGACATGGGATCACATGACTGGGGTCACATGACAGAAGGCGAGGTTGCATGACAGGGGGGTCACATGACAGGCGGTTACATGACAGATACTTCTGCCATGCATTTCATTAATCAGCCATAATTAGCAAAACCTATTTACCCTGTTTCTAGCTTTACCTGTTGGATTTCAGTTTTGCGCAGTAAGTACACATTATGAATGTTTTTTCAGATCGCAACGGCTCCCGGGTCGACCCAGCCTTAAATGGGTACCGAATTAATCCGGGAGTAAAGACTGCGAAGGAGAGGAGATTTGGAGAGGAGATCCATCTACCTCCCTCATTTGCAGAGCCTCTGAAATGTGAGATCGCTAACATCTCACACCCCTACGGCATTAATTAATACTATGGGTTACTTTATTTTTACTTACACATTTTCGGTTACATGACATAGGGAGGTGTCACCTGCGGAAAGTGCTGTGAACCATTGGGTTAGAAGAATAGTAGAACTGTTGTTACAGTTTGGATCAGTTACCACGTCGAAGTCAGATTAACGGACCATTTTTCACAAATAAACGGCAACACACAGCGTTACTCCACCATCCTGCCAGAAAACTAGCAGAAAGATAGTCCTGCTACACAAGATATTCGATATGCCAATCAATACAAGGTAACTGCGTGAAACGTAACAACAATTAGACTTACGTAAAACACAGGTTTATATATCGTCTCAATGGGACACCACAGACTATATCTAAAACTAGTGGGTAATGATGGGCAATGATGAGCATACAAGAAATCGTAAAAATTACAATACACAAATCATATTCAACGTTTCAACCAAAAGGTCTTTATCAAGACACAAACAAAACATTAAATGAAAACGATTTAATGTTTTGATATCGTCGTCTTTTAATGTTTTGTTTGTGTCTTGATAAAGACCTTTTGGTTGAAACGTTGAATATGATTTGTGTATTGTAATTTTTATGATTTCTTGTGTGCTCATCATTGCCCATCATTACCCACTAGTTTTAGATATAGTCTATGGTGTCCCATTGAGACGATATATAAACCTGTGTTTTACGTAAGTCTAAAAGATATTCGATGGGAGATTGATAACGCACCAAATAAACCAAATTATTCTTAGTATTTATTTCCGTCATAGATCATTATAATTCACGTCATTAGAATGAAATTAGCGCCATCTGTATGAGATAAATATTGGATTAGAGATAAAACCAAAAATTATTAGCCAAATTTAGATATTTGAGTATGTCGTTTGAAATCCTTGACCCGATGCTAATTTCAGCCATGACATGTTGTCTTTCGTGTAACCATGGAGACTAGCTAGCATAAAAAATTACAAAATTAGTAAATAAAGGTGTGGACCATGATGTAATATGTCTGATATTTGGCAAAGTATGTCGCAACTTTCTGTGGAGATGAGCCGTAGAATAAGCTGCATTGTGGATGACAGTGTGAGAATATGTATTTGTGTATGTGGGTATGTGTTTGTGTACATGTGTTTATATATATGTTAATGTAGGCATATGTATGTGTGTGTGCTTACATTCTTGTATAAATGTGTGCGTGAGTATATCAGTGTATAGTTATGTATATGAATGTATACAAGTTTATTATATAGTTGCAAATGTGTACCTGGCGTATGGGTTTGGAAGGGTAAACACAGCAAGGAATGGAACCGGTGATCCCAATTAATAGTTGCCGTGTCTTAGTACATTAAGAGTTATCCGAAATCTAGTAGAACCATTGTCCTGCTACAAGAGAGATCCAGCGGGAGTTTGAGAATGAAGTCTAGTAGTATCATTGTCCTGCTACAAGAGAGATCCAGCGGGAGTTTGAGAATGAAGTCTAGTAGTATCATTGCACTGCTACAAGATAGATACAGCGGGAGTTTGAGAATGAAATCTAGTAGGATCATTGCCTTGCAACAAGAGAGACCCAGGGACCTCAGAGTCAGGTACTTTTTGGAAAAAACGTTGTATGCATTTCCGACAGTTCAGATACAGACAATCACGAATTATTTGGAACTTCACTTCGTATGTCACATTTACCAAAAAAAGTTTACGTATGCTTATCGTTCCCGTTGTACGATGACTTCTCGTTAACCTAATTCGACTACTCTCTCGCCTTTCTCTGCTTGTCCCATCGCTTGATACCAAATTAGACCCCTCTCTTGCCCTTCTCTGCTTGTCCCATCGCTTGATACCAAATTAGACCCCTCTCTTGCAATTCTCTACTTGTCCCACGCTTGATCCTTAATTCGATCCCTCTCTTGTCCTTCTCTTCTTGTCCCACGTGTGATCCCAAATTCGATCCCTCTCTTGTCCTTCTCTTCTTGTCCCACGTGTGATCCCAAATTCTTCTAGTCTCTGTAATATTGCTTCGCTTAGTGAACTTTCATTCTTCATTAGACGATACAATATTCATTTGAAGATCTCAAATAATCAGTTTTAACTGTATCGTTGTAATTGGTCAGTATTGAACTGTAGTCAAATAAGGAAAGGAGCAGGCGTAGTTCAGTTGTTAGCGCACTGCCTTCGCGTGTGTATAGTCATGGGTTCATTCCCCAGTTGAAGCGGAAATGTTTTATATTTTATAACAAAACCCCAGGTCGACCCAGTCTGAATTGGGTTCAGGATCAGTCCGGAAAGTAAAGACTGCGAGGAAGAGGAGATGGTTACCGCTCTCATATAGCAGAGTCACCAAAATGCGAGATCGCTAACATCTCACACCCCTACGGCCGTTGGGTTGCTGATCCAGCGGTCCATGGGCATGGCCGTCTGGTTAGAATGTCGTTCTGAAACCCTTGAGGTCACGGGTTCAATGTACGGTTCGAACTGATTTTTTTTCTTTCTGAGGTACAATATTGGAGATCCGTTGCAGTCAACATTCGTTACGGAGACGGCACTTGATGATAATTATGAGGTACAATCAAAATCCTTTCTGTGCATGTCCCGCGGCATCTGCTATGGCAAGCTGGCCTTTATTGCTACAGCCTCCCGCACTCCTTCACAAGAAAACATGAAAACAGTAACAAAAGCTAGTGGAGTTTTATTTTAAAATTATTATTAATAAATTGATAATAAATTGGTAAAGTAAAAAAAAATGTAAAGTAACCCATAGCATTTATTAATGCCGTAGTGGTGTGAGATGTTAGCGATCTCACATTTCAGAGGCTCTGCAAATGAGGGCGGTAGCCTTTACTTCCCGGATTAATCCGGTACCCATTTTAGGCTCGGTCAACCCGGGAGCCGTTGTGATCTGAAAAACATTTCCTCCTCAACTGGTGAATGAACCCAGGACCACTCATATGCGAAGCCAGTGTTAAAATTGATAATATGAAAGACTGAGCATGATTAAGATTCCCCACACTTAAACAAGGAAATGGGAACAGAGATACAAAGCGGGACTTGTGTGTTGACATTGCCAGACATGGCACCACTACGGCACTGAACGGGTTAATGGTGTGATGATGGTGAAATATGTAAAATGTGTGTATGATTTATTTAAACATACAATTTTTGGGTTAGGGTTAGGGGTGTGATGATGGTGAAATAAGTAAAATGTGTGTATGATTTATTTAAACATACAATTTTGTATTTCATTTCTTACAGAAATCATGGATGAGATGATAGAGGCTCTATTGACAGAAAATCCGAGAACTCTTGACGTTCGGAGGCGCTTTTCTTTGGAGAAAGTTATAGAGAAGGTAAGATTAATAATGTTTCCTTATAGACGGGTGTTTTTGTTACAGCATCCATATGTGTTTTTGTCACAGCATCCGTATGTGTTTTTGTTACAGAATCCATATGTGTTTTTGTTACAGCATCAATATGTGTTTTTGTTACAGCATCCATATGTGTTTTTGTTACAGCATTGATACGTGTTTTTGTTACAGCATCCAATAGGTGTTTCTGTTAAAACATGTAACAAAAAGAAGCGTACCATGTGGATGAAAGAAGCGTACCACATCATAGGAAGTACATTTTACTTTTTTAAAATCAGACCCGGCCCGGTTTAACTTGTTTTTGTATAGATCTCATATCACGAACACAAATCTGTATATGAAATCTGAATCTTATTTCTGTCTTTGCTCTAGTAGGCAATGTACACATGAGTCGTATTTCTGTCTTTGCTCTAGTAGACATTGTACATCTGAGTCGTATTTCTGTCTTTGCTCTAGTAGACATTGTACATCTGAGTCGTATTTCTGTCTTTGCTCTAGGCACTTCCTTATGTACATTGACATTTTGTAGTCATTGGTTGTGATGAATGGTTTTCCGTATAAGGACTATACGTTTCTTACTATTTTATCGTTAGTTTTATAAATATTATTTAAAATCGTTTAGACATACTTACAACATTTGTTGTAAATAGTAGCAACATCTGTCAGAGCCTCGCCAGACCTGAAATAGCAACTATGAATATATTATCGGTCTATATGTTGTATTTTGTCTGCTTTAGCCGTAGGCGTCGTTGGATTGAATGGAGATCCGATTTCGGACTATGTCACGTTTGGTCATTTGATATGCGGTAATATTTGGACATTTGATATGCGGTAATATTTGATAATTTGATATGCGGTAATATTTGGTCATTTGATATTCGGTAATATTTGGTAATTTGATATGCGGTAATATTTGGACATTTGATATGCGGTAATATTTGATAATTTGATATGCGGTAATATTTGGTCATTTGATATTCGGTAATATTTTGACGTTTCAGGATGTTCGCAACTCATTCAATTCATCTTCTACTTGATCTTCCTCTGTACCTTAGTGCTTTCATTCTAATTGTGTATGCTCTTGCTGCTGGCCAGTAAGGATTTCTTCTCATTAGTGTCTGAACCATTAGTCCGTGTTTTCGAATATATCTCACCACAGATGTTGTTACAGCAGTCCAAAAAAAAAACCCTCATTCGACGAATGTTCTCTTCTAGTTCTGTTTGCTGCTTTTGTTAGACATCTCATTTCAAACATAGTGAGCATTCTCTCTTGTTCTTTAGTTAGTCCATGTTTAACGTTGATAACACAATGTTGCTATGAAGATTTAATTTATGATTTGCCTTTTGGTTTTCATTGGGATGAATGGGTGTTTCAAGATTGGTTAGGTTCATCATTTACGTTGTTGAAATTTTGAAAATATTACCGCAATCTCGCTGTCTATTCTTCCGTCGCCTGAAGAAATGATCCAAAGATACTTAAGTCATTGCATTTGTTTCAGCAGCAATAAATAATTATATTGCTACTTATTTCTATATAATCTACTATATAATCAGCAGTAGTTAGCGCACTTACTTTGCATATGAGTGGTCCTGGGTTCATTCCCCAGTTGAGGCGGAATTGTTTTTCAGATTACGAATCCCGGGTCGACCCCAGCATTAATTGGGTACCGGAATAATCCGGGAAGTAAAGACTGCGAGGGAGAGGAGATGACTACCGCCTTCATGTAGCAGAGCCACTGAAATATTAGATCGGTAACATCTCTCACTCCTGCGACGTCAAGAAATGCTATGGGTTAACTTGACTATTACTAATTTCGGAATATTTTTGAAAGCTACCTCCTGTATATATCAACCTATATTATATATATATTACTACAATCAAATAAATGCTGGGTTGATTGCTGCGTCCTGAATTAGATAAGCTACCAGTTTTTTTTTTTTATATACAGTAATTATTATTAAGACTGTGTTACTCAATAATATAAAATAGGTACACAAATTCTACAGTTTCGAAATCTGTTTAAGAGTAGTTTTACTGATGCTATTTTATATCTGTATGCTATAGGAACTGGTCCCAATGTTGAAGGTTTGCGTTGATGAGGAAATCTTTAGTAGAGTTGTTAGGTAAGTTGCTAGATATGTCGCTATTGATATTGCTTACGTCGCTAGATATTTACTTATTTATATTGGTTAAGTCACCAGATGTGTCTTTTTTGTGTGCAGTGGCCAAGTCGCCATGGCGATAGGTAATAGTGTAATGAAACTATCTTGAAAGAAATTAATTTTTGTTAAAAAGAGTTGCTTACCCGCATCAGAAAGAGACAGACCATATTTATTTGGGGGGGGGGGGGTAATCACGAGGAGAAGAAGAAAGATGAGCACATTGTATCAACAGATAATTTGAAGAGCAAGGGAGGTAGGGGAAGACCAAGAGAGAAGATGCTTGACAACCTAGCATTGTGGCATGGGAGAACATCTGTATCGAAAATGATTGACAGCACACGAAATAGAAGGCATTGAAAGACATGATAACCAGCGCCACACGGCATGGACTATAAGAAGATGATCTCGTTAGGCTTTAATGATCTCCAATCATTCTTATGTTAGTTCTGTCAGCAATAAACCTACACAGAACACATGGTACATTTTAAAACCGGGACATGTTCACAAGCAGACCATTAGATTAACGGACACGAAAATATATAGATCACAGTATACGCAACTGGATAAATCAACGTTTCAACCATGCGGTCTTTCTCAAGACGAATACAGACAATAAATATAAATAGAAGAGCAAAATTACGAAGATAAGACTGCGTTTGTTATTATCAAATAATATATTAGATAAACAAAACAATACCAGTATTGGAATATACATCAAAAGAGAACAGATCAAGTGGTTTTCACACGTTTCCAGATTACCAACAGATAGCATGCCACAATTGGCCATGCCACATAAAAATAACGGCTATAAAGCCAGAGGCAGACCATGTAAAAGATCACAGAAATAGAAGAAGCCACAGGAACAACCTTACAAGCAGCACACAAGAAGGCCATCTCCAGAGAACTCTTCCACCCCTGACGCCGCAAGGTAAACAAGGGCCACATCGTATAGATAGAATAATATATTAATGTGCTTGGCAGTTTCTAGCGTCAGTGATTATAAAGAGAACTGGAACATGGTTTTGGCCACTTGGAGAACTGGAGAATTACTCCTTACTCGTTATTACCCTTGTGGCAACCGAGACCTGGACTTGTATCTAGTTAAGGATACAAACAATAGGGCAACTCTCTTATTTTCAGGCATGTTGTAGGAGATGCCGAAGGAAAGTTGATGGGATATACTGGTGAACAAATCATCATTTGTCATATTCTAGTCGTAATGTCTTACTTTTACGGGCTCTATCAAATAATTCCCATAGATGACGGTAGAAGAGACAGACCAAGACTACGATAGACACATGACATCGAAGACCTTCTGAACATGACACTGGAAGAGGCTGGGCAGCTAGCATAGAACCGTGAGGCTTACGGAATGGCAGTTAGGACACCGTTCTGCAAAGAACACGTCACATAGTGAGAGAGAGAGAGAGAGAGAGAGAGGTATTTGCTGTTCTCCTGACAGGACATGGTCATCCTTGGATACTGGCACACTGGAATGACTCCCTTCGGGGACTAACACGTTTAAACCTCCTATCACGCTGAAATCATATTTTGTATTATATCCATGTTCATAATTCACTTATCAATCTCGTGGCATGAGCTGATGTTGTACCTTGACATGAGATGATATTGTACCTTGACATGAGCTGATATTGTACCTTGACATTAACTGACATTGTACCTTGACATGAGCTGATATTGTACCTTGACATGAGCTGATATTGTACCTTGACATGAGCTGATATTGTACCTTGACATGAAATGATATTGTACCTTGACATGAGCTGATATTGTACCTTGACATGAGCTGATATTGTACCTTGACATGAGCTGATATTGTACCTTGACATGAGCTGATATTGTACCTTGACATGAGATGATATTGTACCTTGAATGATATCCAGGTTGATGGCCAACCTAACCCAACCTCATGACATGTGCACCCAGCCAGAAGTACGTCTCAGTGATACCCATATTAACGAGATCAACAACTTAATCAATTCTGCCAAGTACCAGTGCACTGACCTTGACCTCTTCAAATCTATCAGTCTAAACATGAAAGGAATTCTTAGAAAGGTAAGACTTTTAATATGATATCTAGATTCTGCTTAATTGGAGAGCACCTTTGAATGATATCTAGATTCTGCCTAATTAGAGAGCACCTTTGAATGATATCTAGATTCTGCCTAATTAGAGAGCACCTTTGAATAATATCTAGATTCTGCCTAATTAGAGAGCACCTTTGGATGATATCTAGATTCTGCCTAATTAGAGAGCACCTTTGGATGATATCTAGATTCTGCCTAATTAGAGAGCACCTTTGGAGGATATCTAGATTCTGCTTAATTAGAGAGCACCTTTGGAGGATATCTAGATTCTGCTTAATTGGAGAACACTGTTGGATGGTGGGGAATACTGCGCCTCCCATACCAATGACCGTGGTTCAGATCTGGGTTAATATGGACACCTGATAGCAAGATATGCAGGGTGGGGGAGCTTGAAGCCCATGACATCAACTTTGTATGTTGCAGAAAGATAGAGAAACCCAACACCCCTATAATTTATCCCCTCTGAGTAAGAGGCTTATTCTCAAGCCCTCTGAGTAGGAGACTTATTCTCAAGCCCTCTGAGTAGGAGGCTTATTCTCAAGTACTGTAAACAGCTGAGAGTCTTCTGGGTATGAATCCACCCCATTCCACAAATAATGTGTTACAAGTGAGAGGGAAACATCACGAGATGGACATACGTCTTTGATAGTGAACTACCAACAGAAAGGACAACATTTTGGAGGACTGCTGCAAGTCGACAACTGATGCAGAGACGTCACTAGATGATTATGATATTTGATTACTGTACACGTATCTTTCAATATTTATATTTTCTTTATTTTATTCAAGGAAACATTAGAACCTTCCGACAGTCAGTGTCTGAATCACTGTGTGCTACTGCTGCGTAACTTGTTTCACGTACGCCCAGGTACTTCCTGCACGGATCAGGCTTCCATAGCACATCAGTGTCTCATCAGGTCAGATACTCTACTGTGTCTTTGATGATGATTGTCTAGTCTTAATTCATGATTGTCTAGTCAGCGGATGATTGCCTAGTCTTAGTTGAGAATTATTTAGTATTAGCGAATGCTTGTCTTGTCTTAGCGGATGATTGTGTATTCTTAGTTGATGATTGCGTAGTCTTAGTTAGTGATTGTTCTGTCATTAACGGATGTTTGTCCAGTCTTAGCGAACGATTAACCAGTTTTAGCGGATGATTGTCTAGTCTTAGTTGATGATTATCCAGTCTTCTAAGAAGAGAAGGAATAAAGTAAGTCTGGATTGAGAATATTAAAGAATGTACAGGATTAAGATTCTCCACACGTAAACAAGGATCTGAGAACAAGGAGGCATGGCGGGGTATGCATGTGGATGTTTCCAGAGTGGAACCCCTGCGACGCTGAATGGTTATGTTTCCAGAGTGGCACCCCTGCGACGCTGAAGGGTGATGTTTCCAGAGTGGCACCCCTGTGACACTGAATGTTATGTTTCCAGAGTTGCACACCTGCGACATTGAAGGTTATGTTTCCAGAGTTGCACACCTGCGATCTTGAAGGGTTATGTTTCCAGGGTGGTACCCCTGCGACACTGAAGGTTTATGTTTCTAGGGTGGCACCCCTGTGACACTGAAGGGTTATGTTTCCAGGGTGGCACCCCTGTTACACTAAAGGGTTATACATTTAATAATATTGATATTTAGTGTTGTTATGTTATGATGTGTCACAGATCTTTGTTTCAATTTCACTGTTTCTTATCTGGTTGTCTATGCAGTTCCTTCTTCATAAATGAGCTGGACAAGGTGATGTGTACAATGCTGAATCACAAACTTAAAGTGAGTATTTGTTTCCTTGTCTGTTTTTGTTATCATTCGTATTTTATACTAAGAATTGCGATGAGATTTCCTGCTCTCGATTTCTTGTTTAAATTTGCTTGGAGACCCCGGGGATTTTCGATTGGAGTTACGAAGTTACTAGCTATAAATGGCACTCTCGGCAGGTGGTATGCGGCTTCGCTGGGAAGGATGTGGTACGTAAGGGGCAACCCACGTACAATGAAGTCAATCTTTAACACTTTTAAACCCTTCTATTGCCAGGAGATTTACAAGATAGTTTAGTCTTGTGTTTAAATAGTAAAATGATCATTGTATTCAATTTAAATATATAGGCAGCACTTTTTCAGAAAATGTAAGCCTACAGAGAAATAGAAGCAAGGTATCAGAAAGCAAACACAATGATTTACCAACTTTCATCATTACTTCTCAAGCCAAAGTTCAAGATAGAAATCAAAAGACAGATAATATCTACAATTTTTATATCAACACTTTGCTGCCAATGTAAAACACGTAACAGACTCGAAGCAAAGTGAAATCGTTACATGTGAACTGAAATGTCTGAGAAAAGCTGAAATAAAATAAAATAAGATAAAATAAGAAATGAAAAAAATAGGACAATAGTAAGTATAATATCATATATTGAACGTATTGAAAGACAGCAAGCAAAATGGTGCGGTCACCTTATGAGAATGAGACCAAACCAAATACAAATAAGAGCTTATAACAAAATAATATCTGGATGTAGAGTTCAAGGTAGATCAAGAAAACGGTGGATAGGTATTAATTTATTGATTATATATCCTCTCTGCACACCGGAGAAGTCTATAGGTTAGGAGTCGGGAACCCATGGCTCGCGAGCCATATGTGGCTATATTGATGGCTGCATTTGGCTCGCAGACAAATGTTCGATTATAAAAAAATATGTTTCTTTAGACTCATTTGATCTACATATTAATTGCATATCAATATTTCATTCTATAAATGAGCAAAAGTCTACTACAGCTCAGCATCAGAAGTCGCATTAATGGTAAGAAATACTCATTATTGATTAGCAAATGCATAACAGTGTTATTAAAATGAATTCGGAGACATAATTATTGTACTTTTAGTGTTGAAATTACACAAAATGCACACATTTACTTGAATGTTTAGTTTTAAACATAATGTATGGCCCTCACAGAATTACTTTTCAAAATATGTGGTGTCCATGGCTCTCTTAGACAAAAAGGTTCTCAACCCCTGCATAGGTGCTCAGACCTCCGCTTCAGTAAATCTCTCAGGGTATACCGGCTGATAGTTCCGGTTCAATGTGGATTCAATGCTCTTTTTGAAATCTTTGTCAGGTGTTCTCTACTTTGCCTCTCTTGAGCCTGCTTCCCTTCACACGAGGAAGTTCACTATGTAGTGGGTAGTCTATATGTCAGAACTCACCCCGGGGTATTCACGGGCATGCCATATACCAATTTAGTAAGATATGCTCAGAAATCAGGAGAAATCTCACAGCCACGCAGGGTGTGTCCTGTCTGTGTGGGACTGGTGGTGATAGTGACGCCTGCATATTTGCTTATTTACCGAAATGGCCCAACTTATTCGGTTTCAACTGTTTGGAAACTTTAATTTCTTAATAAGCTTTAAAAGAACAACCGCCCTTGTGTTGCCGGGGCCCGAAAGGGGAGCAATGAATAGCAACACTGTTTACCTTCCACGCATGTTGTAAAGGCGACTAAGGAGGTTATGGGATGGAGTTGGCTGTCCCATCCCATATAGGGTCAGTGAACCAAAGCCATGCTAAAGTCGGATGTGTTAGGCCGAAAGGCGCAGATATCGCAGCAATGCTGTAAACCATGACACAACGAATTCCGTTCTCCGGACTACATCCTGCTAATCTGCAGGAGTTTGAGAACGAACGCAGAAGAAGAAGAAAAGAACAACATAAATGTAAGGACAACATAAATGTAGAGCTAGATATTTTGAAAAAAATCTTAATTTTTGTGTTTATGACATTTCTTCTAGGAAACGTGGACCATTGGTATGACACAGCTGATATCATTCATTTTCAAAGACTTTGTGAGTATTATGCGTCTGTGCAACCTCTCAACATTACATGCCAGTGTGTCGTTCTTTCAGATTTGTGGCTGTGTCGTTCTGTCTATCAGATTTGTGGATGTGTCGTTCTGTCTATCAGATTTGTGGATGTGTCGTTCTGTCTATCAGAATTGTGGCTGTGTCGTTCTATCTATATAAGTAAATTAAAGTAGGAAGCATCAGGATAAATTATAATAATTCTTACAGCAGACGGGAATTGAACCAGGTTCGTTCTAGCGGCACCGAATCGCCTTGCAACTTAAGGATACTTAAATACTTATACGGGATGTAGGTTGATGTTGTAATAGTTCTTGTCTATATTGGTTCCGTTCTCAGTGACTTGAGTGTGCAGGTTGAATGTCTTGACGAGATCACATCTTTTTGGGGGATGTGATTGGTCAACTGCGGAAAACTTGTTTACTTTAACTGCAAGGCGATTCGGTGTCACCAGAACGGATCTGGTTCAATTCCCGTCTGCTGTAAGAATTACATTCTGTCTCCCAGATTTCTGTCTGTGTTGTTCTGTCTCCCAGATTTTTGTCGGTGTCGTTCTATTTCTCAAATTTCTGACCGTGTCGTTCTTTCATATTTGTGATTGTGTAAATATGTCTGCTAACTGTGAGAAATTGTAAAATAGTAAACAATAGCAGACATATCTACTCGATCATTTCTCAGGGTTTATAGATAAATTGGTAGCATATCCTTTACAGGACGTAGCTATTAACCTAGCATTTGTTGGCTGTGGTGATTTTCTAGACAATATAAATACGTTCAGTAGTTTACCATTTCTTTCTGAACGGTCCGGATGCACACTTGCTTGTGGTGGGATCGAACTCGGTACCTTAGCCGTCACAGACGCACTCTGTACCACTTCGCCACAGAGCCGGTATCCAGATAGCAAAAATATATTACACTAAAACTTCAATTACAATATGGTCATAAATTGCCAAATCCGTAACACTTTCAAATTGACGAAACGTGTAAAAATGATCAAATCATAAATTTCATAATCAGTGACACTAAAATTGACAAATTTTGTAAAATTTGGCCAAATTAAATGTCCAAATTGGGACAACTCTTTCAAATCGTTCCTTTGAATATTGATGTACATGACGAAGTTTCTTGTTTCGAAACACTGGTTGGCTGGAAGAGTAAAACATGAGTAATGGGTACAACTATGTAAGTTGGTACAACTATGTGAGTGGGTACAACTATGTGAGCGGGTAGAACTATGTGAGTTTATAGAACTATGTGAGTGGGTACAACTATGTGAGCGGGTAAAACTATGTGAGTTTATAGAACTATGTGAGTGGGTACAAGGTAGTGCAGATCAGTGTGACGTTATTGACCTTACAACATTTAAAAAAAAATATAGCTCATGTTAATCAAGTATTGGGTAAATTGACTTATAGAAGAATAAAATTATTTTCTGGTTAGAGAATAAATTTTTCCACATTATTGAGGCATATATTTTCCACGTAATTGAGGCGTATATTAAGGCGTATACGTCATTGAGGCGTATATTTTCACGTAATTGAGACATATTTTGAGGCGCATATTTTCCACGCTATTGAGCCGTATTTTAAGGCGTACATTGAGACGTATACTTCATTGAGGCATATTTTGCTATATTTTTCATTGATCAACGATATAATGTTGATGATGTGGTCAGCATCAAGCTCACATCCACATCCTTTACTTCCCCAGAAGGTCTGGTACCCATTTCCTTAAGCTGAATCGAACTAGTAGCCGTTGGTGATTTTAAAATATTTCTAAAAATATTTCCAGTTGAATTGGAAACTGAACCTTGGATCACCCGAACAGGAGGCCAGCTCACTAATAACTAAAACCACCATCTCATTTCTATGTACAGATAAATAGTATTGTACTCTCTGAATTGGAAACTGAACCTTGGATCACCCGAACAGGAGGCCAGCTCACTAATAACTAAAACCACCATCTCATTTCTATGTACAGATAAATAGTATTGTACTCTCTTTCATTTTTCCGTTGATATCTCTCCCGCCCCCATCCCTTTTCTTCACTTTATGTAGTGATTTATTATATCTCTTTTGTGTTTTCATATATGCTATTTTCATAGGCAGTGGCATCCGTTACTCGTCGTGTGCAATGTTGTGTTCTTAATAAAGCCCTTCTGATCGAAACGTCAAATTTATGTGTGTTATGTGTGTTTGACGTGACTCATAAAACTTCGTTATTCTATGTCAGGTATTCTCAACCTGGTGCTCGCGAGCATTTTAGTGCTCTCGTAAGGACATGTGCTCGCGCCATGCGAATTAAAATTGCTTGCGAGCTCTAACGATTATATGTAAAAGGTGCTCGCCGTCTGAACAATTGAGAACCCCTGTTCTGTGCGTTCATTAGAGGGCAATTAACAAAATTCATACAAATAAACTACTAAACCACTCTTACATGTATTACATCGAAGAGTTTTGCAGTTACTAAAGTTTATGTGCACTGTTTCTGAAATCTGTATGAAAGAGAACGGAGCACAAATTGTGTGCGGTTTCAGACATTCAATCCTCGTTATACGATCACCCATCTGTTATTGATTCGTCTTACTGTATTGCCTTCGTTTACTTAGTTCACATCCCTCCCCATTCTACATCCAGACTGCGCCAGTTTCCGACCTAAATATGTTTATAAGTGAAATCAACATTCATAAAAATTAAGTTCATTCTGTATGCGTATGTCAGGTGTATTAGACATATCATCAGCTTCGAAATCCAGGGCTGCCACAATAAAATTGCGATCTCGAGTCAAACAATACTAGGAAAAAGCCAGATCGAAGCAAAACAAAATTGAGTTATAGTTTCATGCTTACATCACGCTGGAAACGGAATTCGTGATCACATCTCTACTAACTGCTTAGGTTTTATGGCTTTTTACAACATGAAATTGTTATTGTATTTTTGAAAGAGTTTTGAAATCTTTTGTTTCCCCGATTTTTCCATATTTTAATAGACATCTATGTACATAAGAATGCCGTAGGAAATGGCAATCCTGTTTAGAAACGTTCCTGTAAAGTTTATTGCTGAAATCTAGTGGGATTATCCTGCTACAAGAAAGATTCAGTGGGAGTTCAGGAACGAACTCATAAAGTTCTGTCAGATTTGTGACTATGTCGTTATATCAGATTTGGGACTGTCGGTATATCAGAATTATAGCTGTGTCAGTATATCAGATTTGTGACTATGTCGTTAAATCAGATTTGTGACTGTGTCGTTATATCAAATTTGTGATTATGTCGTTCTATCCGGTTTGTGACTTGTCGTAATATCAGATTTGTGATTTGTCGTAATATATATATATATATATATATATATATATATATATATATATATATATATATATATATATATATATATATATATATATATATATATATATATGCAGAATAGTGATGTATCGGGCTATTGGCGCACATAGAATGGCGACAGAACGCCTCTACATTCTCTGGGCTACATCCTGCTGGAAATATAGTAGGACCTGTGCTCTGCTACAACAGAGATCCAGCAGGAGTTTGAGAATGAACGCTGGAGAAGTATAACTGTTCGATTTTTACCATCGTCACAATATTCAGCCGCATCATTTCTCTGGCACCAACTAAAATTTAATAAATAAAGTCAGATTTCTCGAAAATTACTTAAAATGAACTAGTATGGAAACTCTGCCGTGAACTACCAGTGGCCGTAAATATAATTAGATTGTCGTGAGAGGGGGAAGTAAATGACAGCTGACAGATGCTGGGCTGAAGTTCAACGTGTAAGTGAGGAAACGTGTTTTCAGCTTTGTAGCATACTTTTTTTAAAACCTGGTTTTCCGTTTTCTTTGTCGTGATTGTCTGTAGAAATCTCTTTGTTAGGCTTAGATATCTCTCATGTGCGTTTGCTTACTTTTCAGAAGACTATCCGCTCAATTAATCAATATAGGAAAAAAATCAAAAGACAGCAAACGAGATTTTGTAACCAGGGCCCTTCAGATGGTACCTATTCGCACAGTATCTTCAGTCAGCAAGTTTTTTTTTCGTATTCGACCAAACCTCATCCCTGGGAATATCACGGGATAAATGTTCCAGAGTACGGTAACAACCCTAAAAAGGAAGTGAGTGGCTGGAGTAACACAGGGCAAATATCAAGATAAACAAAAATAAGTAGAAGTGTTACCAAAATGAGATAAAACAACCTAACAACGAGATACAGAGACAGACGACGTTTCAACTAAAAAGCCTTCATCAGGACAGACAAAAGACAACAGTGCAACGAGTTTTTATGGGGACAAACATGGTTATATGGAGGAAAAAAAGGGGAGGTAACGAATAGATTACCTGATCCCACTACCCAAGCCTAGCAAGAGACATGCAAAGATACCTGGTTTCAGGCTCGTCACTATGCAGAATACGATCGGCAAGTTGTTAGAAAAGATTGTGGCGTGGAAATTATCCCTACATCTAGAAAAGAATAACAGACTATCATCAACATTGAGAGGCTATCGTCCAGGTAAGCAGACTTGACACAACGCCGCCGTGTTCGCGCAGGAAGTTTTCGAAGGTTTTGACAAACAAATGGAGAAGTGCGCAGCTTCAATAGACCTGAAAGATGCTTTATAACAGATTGCGCTTGGATTTCTTGATGACCATAATGCTGCAACTCCAAATAAGTCCTTTTGTTGTCAGGTGGATTGTCTCGGCACATTTTCAGAGACAGGTTGTTCTTAAGTGTGGGAGTTGGTCTTCGCCACCAATAGTCATAAACCCAGGAGTACCACAAGGGTCACCTCTGTCCCCAGTACTATTTAACGTATATACAGTTCAAAATACAAGCTGTCAGATTGCAGAACCGGGGAGAACCATGTCTTATGTTGATGACATCTTGGTATATAGACAGGGCAGAGATAGAGAAACGATCGCCAGGAATTTGCAGAGGAAGCTTGATCGTATAGGGGAATGGTGCAGTAATTCTGTAGCTTTTGTCAATCCATCAAAAGCATCGATAACATGGTTTTCCCTAAATAATCACATAGTAAACACGTCCACGCTATCGGTTACTATGAGAGGGGATGTCCTCGAGAGAACCAGCACAATGAAGTACTTGGGGGTTACGTTGGACCGAAGTCTGAGTTTTCAAAGAACATGTTGACCACATCATTGTAAAGGATTATAAAGGTCTTGCGGCGATGAAAGTTATGGCTACTGCTCAATGTGAACAGAGGCTGCTATTTCTGCTGTATCAAGAATTAGTGGCGGCAGTGGTAGAGTGCGAAATTCTGACACTGCGTCAGACTTAAACAGAAACATTTGATAGAATCCAGAATGAGGCAATGCGAATCATTTTTGGGTGTACGAGAGATACGTCCGCACAGGCTATGCGATACTTACTTGATTGCCCAACTGCAGAGCAAAGAATACAAATGTGCAGGGCGCGAGACTACCTACAAATCACCGCTGATAAAGAGCACGCTCTACACTCAGAAATTATCAAAGTGAAAGGCAGTCTACTAAAGAGAGGACAGTCGTGGATGGGGCGCACAGAGAACGTTACACGGAGCATGTGCAGATTGGAGGATGTACTATCTGGTGCCGAATGGAGTCTGGCGCCCTCAGATTGTCCGACAGCCCTCGAAGTAATAATAACACTCAATAGAGAGTGCAGGAAATGGTGTCCGACAGTGGTCGAATCGGAGGTGCTCGCTCTGATACGGTGAGAATTCCAGGGAAGGTGATATGATTATACATACAGATGGGTCGGTTGAGAGACACATCAGGAGTGCATGGGCCTTCACGGCTCAAAGGTGGGGGCAGACCATCAGAGAGGAAAGTAGTGCATTCGCTCATACGATAAGCAGCGTAACAATGGAGATTTTGGCAGTAACTAAAGCTTTGAAGTGGGTCTGATCACAGACTATCTGCGAGCATACCTGTATACTGAGTGATTCCATGAGCATGATTGCAAAATTTCAGACGGGGTACGTTCAGGAACAGTGGCTGGATGCAGTGAAGAATTCCTGTGTGCACAAAGTGACTTTTATTTTTGTGCCGGGACCTGCGGGAGTCCGGGGTAATGAGAGAGCAGATAGGTTGGCCACCCACGCTGCTACTACGGCTGTTGGTGGAGCGATGAATCAGGCAGACATTTCGAATGCCCTACTGGAAAATCCACGAACAAATGACAACACGTGACGATGACTCTTGTTCCATGAATAGAATAAGGGATCTTGGTTTGAAATGTGGTGTCGATAGAAACGAGCGGTTTCGTGGGCTCGAAAAAAATGGTGGTCAATCAACGGCGCACCGGGACCGTCAGTCAACGTGTAATAGCGGATATACTTAAGGAGAGATCTGAGCACCTATGGACTTGTCCGTAGCCTTGTTCCTTATCTAGCCTAGTCTTGTTCCTTATCCACGCCTCTCTATTTATCATAATTCTTCTTTTTTTCTGCGTTCTATCTCAAGCTCCTACACATTGGCAGAACTTAGTCAAAAATATAGAATGTTGTGTCATAGTTTACAGCGTAGCTGCAATTTTAGACTTTACTCGATGATTTAGGTCCACCATCTAAATGTCTAAAATTGACCAAATAAATTTCACATACTAATCGTGTCATATGAGATCCGACGTCAAATGCTATATCAGTTCCGCGTATGAGATCCGTCGTGTCAAATGTCATAGCAGTTCGCGAATGAGATCCGTCGTGTCAAATGTCATAGCAGTTCGCGTATGAGATCCGTCGTGTCAAATGTCATAGTTCTCTGTTTTTAATTAGATTCGTCAGGTAGAAACACTTTATCTCTGCTATGCCTAAGCTTACTGTGCATACTCAGATCCGCTTAGTAATTCTACCATCACTCATCTCGGCGCAACGAGTCACGGCGTTACACATTTCAAGCGGACCTCACTGCAGTTGATGCGGCAGCTAGTTTTAATCCTCGGGATATGTGCATATACATCAATACATACTTGGTTTTACGGGCAATAGTTCAGGCGTGCCAATACCACATGTATATCAGTGGCCATGGGCGTGTCAATATCACACAAGTATATCAATAGCCAAGGCGTGACAATATCACAAGTATATCAGTAGTTTATGTGTAGACCTATCAGTAACGTATGTTATTAGTTTATGTAATATGTGACATGTGCCATTAGTTTATGTGTATGTGTGACATGTGTCAGTTTTTGTGTATGTGTGACATGCGTCATTAGTTTATGTGTATGTGTGACATGCGTCATTAATATATGTGTATGTATGACATGCGTCATTAGTTTATGTGTATGTGTGACATGCGTCATTAATTTATGTGTATGTATGGCATTAGTCATTAGTTTTTGTGTACGTCTGACATGCGTTATTAGTTTGTGTGTATGTGACATGTGTCAGTCTATATATGTGTGTGTCATGTGTCATTAATTTGTGTATATGTGTGTCAACAATGTAGCCATTTGACTGCATCAACAATGTAGACATGGACAGGCAGGCTTGGAGAACATAGTCACAACAGGCAAGATTGAAGGCAACAGAGTCAGAGGGCGACAACGTGAGAAAATATTAGACAGTTTGGCACCCTGGCACGGCAGGGAAACAACAACGATCTTGATACATAACACTGTAGACATGATCGCCTACGCCATTGGCATGACACCTAATGATGATGTGTGATATGCGTCATTAGTTTATGTGTATGTGTGACATGCGTCATTAGTTTATGTGTATCATTACATTGAAGTTGGTTTTTGTAACTATATAAAATAAGAGCAAGCGAAATTGCGAATAAATCACAAGCAACTATTAAATCAGGTTCATGACACTAGCAATAAATGTATTGTGTCTGCAGTAAACATGGTAGTATAGTTTATTGGCAACTCATCTTCGCAAGAATTTGCACTGATAGAAGTAGGTTGACAGAGGCGCAGTAGAGAAACGAAAGTTGGATTGATGTCAAGTCTGGAGAAACAATTATACGATACTATATATTTGAGTTCTGACGTTTTCAGCGGTTACAAAGTGTAGTCAAAAGACTAGAATACATGTGTAGTGATGTATTTTGAACCCTGTCGTGAAGGGTAAATATTTCTAACGTAAGGAATTAACGGTCCATATATCCCGTAAAAACATTTCATAACCGACTGATTTGTTACCCCTCCCCCCAACGTTGTCAACAACTGTCAAGAATTCGGCAATTACCCCCCCCCCTGCATAATTACGTCCACACTATTTTACCCCCCCCCCCCCTCTAAACATATATTTAGCAGAAAAAGTACAAAACAATTCATGTTTTTCCCCCTCCGATTCACCCCTCAATTTTGTCCTCCGACCCACCTCTCCATTTTTTCCTCCGTTTTTTCCTTTTAAATAGCGACATTATTGAAGCAGTCAAATGGCTACATTGTTGAAGCAGTCAAAAGGATACATTGTTGACGCAATCACGATAATACAGCGCTGTTGTCGT
Source organism: Meghimatium bilineatum (assembly GCA_034231615.1). Lineage (NCBI taxonomy): Eukaryota > Metazoa > Mollusca > Gastropoda > Stylommatophora > Philomycidae > Meghimatium > Meghimatium bilineatum. The sequence continues at coordinate 35,540,076 of CM067301.1, forward strand.
TTTGCACGAATACCCCCATTATAACAGCTTCTGTGGGTTATGGTGCAAATGCCTGGTTCCGTCGTGGTTGAACGACGTTGTGAAAGACTGGACGGAAATAAAATTTGCCACCCTCCCGATGATGCCGCCCGGGAAAGTCCGCACCTCCGTCCCCCCCCTCGCTACGCCACTGCAGAAAACCAAACTCAAGTTTGACCAAGCAGTCGTTTTGCCACCGCTATATGCAATGAAATCATGTACTGCCATTGCTTGGTTTTCATCTTCTGTGTCTGAGAATGATATTTGGCGTGCAATGGCAAGACAACAATCATTGACACGGAGATTGTCTTAAGTCAAGGACGGAATGTCGCCCTGACTTATCAGCTTTGTTGTGCGCGTCATGTCGTCAGCATACCAGACGAACGTCTTTCAAAGAGACTGTTCCATGGTCAACTATGTGTAGGTAAACTATGTGGTGACCAGAAGAAACGCTTTAATGACCACATGAAGACATCTCTGAAACAGTGCAGCACTGACACAAGCTCTTAGGTAACAATAGCGCTTTGCTATTACAAGAAATGAAGACCAAATAAAATATTGTGGACATGTTAAAAGACATGACACTTTGTTGAAAATCTTACTTGGGGGTAGAGTCGAGGGGAGGCGAAGCAAGAGGTAGGCACAGATACAAGTGGGAGAGAAACAACACGAGATAAACAGGTTAGTCTAACAGAGTGTACCACCAAAGAAAGAAACAGGGGATGTTGGAGGTCCGTTGCAGCCAACATTTGTTGTGGAGACGGCACTTAATGATGATGAAAACTACAATTTTAGTCTTAAAATGCGAAAACGTAGAAACTCACCGAATGTCACGAAAAACGAATGTAAATCGGCGGCTAGTATACGTTTAATTTGTTCTGCTATAAGTTTGACAAATAAAACATGAAGTAAATGTTATTAGATTTTAGCATCAATAGTCTGAAGATGCCAAGTGCATTTATTTTTTATAACAGAGAACAGATGTCAGTAGTGTCATAAAACAAATTTCTGAAACTGCATGCGCTTAAGTTTAATAGCACGCGTGGAATTCTTTTATTTATTATTCGCTCGTTCTCAAACTCCTGCATTTTTAGCAAGATGTAGTTCGGAGAAATGAATATGTTGTATTATGGTTTACAGAGCAGCTGCGATATATGCACCTTTAAGTCTGATACACACGATCCTCCACTGAATCAACTCTTTCAGTTAGAACGAAAGTCACAACAACCTGCAAAGGACACTACACCAGTGTTATCACTGGCGATTGAGAAATATCCCAGATGCCCTGTAAAAAAACCCAGATAACCCCATATTATATCATTAATTTATTTTCCTTTTGCGCTGAAGTTAGCGCATAGGGCAGAGGTCAGATCTCTCCAAATCTGCCTGTTCAAATCCATTCTGTGCAGTTCTTGAGTAGTATGGATATTGATTGTTTTACTTTCTCTAAGTATTGTTCTTCTGAGTGTTTCTTTTGGTCTACCTCTGGCTCAGATTATATAGTTCAATATAAATAAGACCTGTGCAGTAGGTAATATACCTTTTCAAAAAAAAGATCATTAACCTATGGTCTTGTGCAATTTCAACGTTTTAATGAGACTTTTGGTGCCTTTATTTGAAAATCTAGAGTATTTACGCGTTCTATAGCTAAATTCATAAGATTTAAAAAAAAACCAGATTAAGGCAAATGTGGCCAAAATAGCACCAGCACCACATAGAAGGGTAAAAAAAACCCCCCACAGATTTAGTGAAAAACCCCAACTGTGGCAACGCTCAACGACACATCGTAGTGGTTAAGCTGTTCGCTTGTGTTCACAAGGTCGTGGGTTCGAATCCGGCTCGTGTCGTCTTGTTTGCAAGGTGGATTTTTCGGAGATCCCTGTGGGTTATTGCTTGAAGCTACGGAGTTACGTGATATGAGTGGTACTCTGGGCAGGCGGCGTACCGCTTCGTTGAGAGTGAGAGTACATATGGGAAACTGAGTACAGTGAAGTCAATCCTCAACGACATCTGATGAAAAGCGTTCATGGCACTATCTTGAACGAAGTTAATTCAAAAAGAGTATTTTTTCGCATCAGAAAGATTGTACACATTGTAACAATTAGGCACGTTGAAGAGCAGAATGGGTAAGGGAAGACAAAAAACGAGGTTATTTGATAACTTAGCATTGTGGCATGGGAGAACATCGATATCCGGAATGATTGGCAGCACATGAAATAGAAGGTTGTGGAAAGACATGATAACCAACGCCAAACGGCATGGACCATAGGAGTAAGATAAGATCTCTGATGAACTTGTAAACTCTTCGTTTAGGGATCGGGTATTCAGAATTTACTTGAATACCTTACTTGAGGGTAAAGTCAAAGGGAAGCGAGCAAGAGGTAGGCAGAGATACAAGTGGGAGAGTAACATTACACGATGGACAGGTTACAGTCTAGCAGAGTGCACCACCAAGACAAGAGACAGGAGATGTTGGAGATACGTTGCAGCCAACCTTCGTTGCGGAGACGGCACTTGATGATGATGATTCAGAATTTGGACAGAAATTACAGATGAATTAAACATATTTACAAACAAGCCAGTATATCCAACCAAAAAAAGGGGGGGGGGATACGTTCAAACAAATCGGAACATGGCCTTTTTTTTACTAGAAACTTGGCCAAAAGGCGAATCAAAAGCCAAAAAATGGCCATACTTACATATAATGTTTGTTTGGTGCAATAAAAAACGCAGTGTACTTTTCGTGTAGAAAAAAATAACATGATGTTGAAACAAAATTGATCTAGATTAATAATGATCTATTCAGATGTGAAAGAATATATAAGTCTGGAAGAATGAAAGCGAGAAATATTGATTATTGCAACGTCCGTTCCATAAGCCGATTATTTGTTCTTTCTAACAGTCGCGATACTGAAAACGGCGCGATACTGAAAACGGCGCGATACTGAGAACGGCGCGATACTGAGAACGACGCGATACTGAGAACGCGACTTGGCAATCACATGCTCGCTTCTTGTGCTTGGCCATGAGGGTTAGTTAATTAGCGGACATTTCTATTCATTCTAACTGTACTACTCTTGTTCTGCTTTATTAACATTAGATTCTAGTCCAGCGACATAGATTAGTCTTTATTTATAAGAACAATTGGGGAAGGTTCTTCCTAAAAATGAATTTTTTTTTAAAAACTGAATTGCCAAGTCTGTGTGAGATTTTTGATGATATGGGAAAACCCATTATTTCTCTTGCTACGGAGCACTTGTTCTTCTTTGTTCGTTCTCAAACTCCTGCAGAGTAGCAGGATGCAGTCAAGAGAACGGAAAAACGTTGTGTCATGTCTGCACCTTTTGGTTTGACACATCCGACTTCACCATGACTTCCGGATCACTTTGACCAAACTAGGGATGGGGCAGCCAACTACACCAACTATTCCCTTGATGCGGATTAATTGTTACACAAAGTATATTAATGACGAATGAAAATCGCGGGCGTAGTTAAAAGAGTCATTAAGAAGGAAGGGGGGGGTTTCTAATTAGCCATTAGGTCTATTATCGTACACGGTCATAGCATGACAGACTTGTCATTTGGGGTTTCTTCCTGTCTAAAACAACCAAAATGTCATCGGATGTCCGACAAAGTGGAGAGAGCAGCAGTAACCAAACAAATAAGCGATAAATACTATATTGAATCTAATGTTACTGTAATCTTTACAAGGAACACTATGTTATGAAAGCGTTTGGACCGCAATGTGAAACAAGTCTTTCTTTACGTGTTTATTGTTATTCGTTTCCTCCTGCTTGTATAAGTTCGGCAACTAATCCATCCCACACTGGTGATTTTCCATTTTAGCAGTTTTGAGTGTCAACCATTTGTCACAATTAAGCTTTTCTAATTATTTTTTCTTCTGCGATCAATTGTTTAACATCCAGTCCATTATTGATCATGTACAGAGCAGTTTGTTTTAGTTAAACATCCAGTCCAACATTGATCATATTTATTATAGAGCAGTTTATTTTAGGTCAATCCAGGAATAGGGTAATAAAGTTTTGCTAATTACTGGAGACACACATAATAACACACACATCGACGTTTCGACCAAAAGGCCTTTATCAAGACAACAATTGAGACAAAATTAAAAGATATAACAGAAAACGAACAGTAATGACATCGACAGTCACATTGATATGTGTGATACATCTCTCTTGTAGTAGGACAATGGTCATACTACATTTCCAGCAAGATGTAGTCCAGAGAACTAAAATGTGTTATTTCGCCGTTTTATTACGCCGATGGCCCGACACATCTACCCTCAGCGTCAAAATTGTTACAATTTGAAACATTATTCTAAAACGCGAAGCTAAACATACATCTTTTTCGTAGCCCACTTTCTTCTACCACAAATTTTATAGGGGAGGGGGAAGGGGATAGGACAGGGGAGGGAGATATGGGTGTATTTTTGACAGTTGTTAAAGTGGTCAAAAATTGACAACAAATGTTTCAGTGATTTGTGTTAGATTTTCTAAAGTGATGGAGTTAACTAAAAGACTCATGTCAGTTTCATGTCAGGTTTCATGTCAGGTTTCAATGTGCAACATTATGGAAGCTCTTCAGCTCGTAAACGAAAGAAACCTTTTCAGTTCACAAAAAGAAATAAAAACGATTGAGACAATTATTTCGGCGAATTATTTAATTAAGGCCATGTTTGCCGGTCAATAATCACTGAACGGAATTTTTTTAATGAAGTGATTCAAGGTCGAAAAGAAGGTCAACAAAAGTGCGGGAAAGTGCAAATTATGCTGTTTTGACACAGTTCTTAAAGTAGGTGAGAGAAGTTCAAATGACAGCCAGCGTACTGAATACGGCTCTCGGCACGATATTTTATAGACCTCGAGACCTTAGAAATGATTCTTTAATATAAACTATAACATTATTCAGTTATGTGTTAATAAACGATATTTTCAATGATTTTCGATTCAATCACTAGTTGTTTATTGTTAGTCAAAGTAGTCACATTTTTCAAGGTAATGAATTTTGTTGCTATTTCTAGGAATTGCGAACAATTTGCTCTTACTTAATGTGCAGTGGGGTGGTTTTTCTGAGCTTTCTATCATATCCAGGAGACTTAACTTTCGTCTTAGTACAATGCATATTGAAGCCTTCTACTCGGAGGAGGTAAAATTGATATATAAATACAAACAAATTGATAACAAAATGTTGTTGCGTACAGTAAGTATTAACTCAGTCACAAGCATAAACCTAAGACTAAGACCAAAAGTTGTTTCACCTTGACCAACAAGTCTCATGGAAACAACAATGACTTGCTGTAATATAATTACAAAATAACGCTAAACTATTCAGACCCACAAAGTTCTTTTTTTTTGCAATGAACTATAAAAGATCACTCATTTAGCTATTAAATGATAGATCATGCATCAATTTATGTAAATAAGTAACAAAGTATTTATCCTCAATTCAGCTGTAAAACATACAATTCAAGTGTTATTTCCCTTTTTGTATGAGTTTTAAAGGGATATAACACTTAATTTTCTGCATTGTGACTGAAATGAGGACAAGTGACAATGAGCAAACTGCAAATGAATTTGCACACACACACATAGAGATGGAAAATTGGACACAAAAATAATTCAGTCACATGTGTCTTTCAACATGGTATGAAGGAGTTAATTAAATAGACAAAAGTAAATTTTTCCGGACAAATAGAAATGCTGATGAACACAAGAGACTTCTATTTGTTATTTGTGACAACCAGTCTGCTTTAATAAAGTTGAATTTGATTTTGTCCAGTCTTCTAGCCTTCTTGAACCAGACATTGATGATGGTACATCAACTTCATCTTCTGATGGCCAACAAGAACTGGTCGAGATAATATCTCCTGGGGTATCTGATGACAATGTTTGTGGCTGTGCAGACAGAAGCCTCAGCACAAATTTCAAGAACAAACTTCAAATCTGTTCAGGCTCAGAGAACAACCGGTGTTCATCAGATGATGATGATTTTATGTTGGAGTTCAATTCCACCTGTGATGGCAAGGTGGAGATTAAGCTGGCAAACTGTCATCAATGGACAGAAGGAAGTATAAACAGTGAAGGCATGGACTTTGGGGAACAGAATATATCTGAAGGTAAGTGGCAAAGACATGCTTGTATTTTTTCATATATCTGTGACATGATTTTTCTTGTCTTTGACAGATTTTTTTTTTCCAAATATCTTTGACATGTTTGTTTTTCAGCAATGGTCTTACATAAAACATCACAGATGAAAAATGTATAGGAAGGGACAAATAGAAAAACAAAGTTATAACTATTAAGAAGCTATATCTTCCCAGTAGCAATATATGGTTAAGAGACTTGATTTGTTGTGTTCTCTTAGTTGCTTGTTTGATTTGAATTCTTCCCAAGTAATTTTTAGGTTTTCTAAGACATTTATTTTCAAATAAATTTAATGTCTTCTCCAGTGCTTTACTAAAATGTCATGTATATGATACTAAAATGTCATGTATAGGATACTAAAATGTCATGTATATGATACTAAAATGTCATGTATCTTTATATTGAACTCTTTCTTCATTGCATAATTCATAACACATCTCTTTGTTAATTTATATTTTATGCATTAAAATATCTTCAGAAAATGTAAGGGGAAATAATTCTAACATTGGTGACAAAACCAGCAAGAAAGCAGACATGAGGAGAGACTGCATTGTTAAGATGGGAACATCAGAGAAAGATGTCTTGTCATCAATTAATCAATCATCATGTCTAATGGACATGGATATTCTTGTGTAAGTACAAACATCTGTCATTCAAGAAATGATATAACATTTAGAAAATCTGATTGGTTGAATGTTCTTATGTTGCATCATTAGGAAAAGAGTAGCTATAATATTATGTATTGAACATATGAAAAGACAGCAAGTAATATAGTTCTGTAATTTTATGAGAATCAACCCAAATCCAATAGTCCATTAAGAGCACATAACAAAAGAATATCTGGATATAGAGCCAAAGGTAGATCAAGAAAGTGGTTGATAACAAACATCAAGATAACCTTTAAAAAATAAGGATTCAAGGTAATCAAGATGACACATCAGGTCTTAGAACGACAACTGAAGCTCCTACCTATACTTAACAGTAAATGGGGATATGATCAACCATCATTCACCTGGAAAAAGAAAATAGACACAAAAAATGATAGGCAGACACAGATTACTAGAAACAATAAGTTTGATGGTTCACACAAAAAAAACCAGACAGGATTATCTGATCCGTGACACCCCATTACTTTTTATGTTATAGATATACATTCTGATGTAACCAAATTGGACTTGTGCCCCACCGAAGATGGATGTGTTGTGCCATTGGCGCAAATAAAACGGCGACACAGCGCATTTCCATTTTCTGGATTACATCCTTCTGAAAATCTAGTAGGACAATGGTCCTGCAGCAAGATAGATCCAGAGGGAATTTGAGAATGAATGCTGAAGAAGAAGACTCACGTCGATGATTGAAAGGGGGTATCCCTCACAAAGTCCCTCCTAATTAAAAAAGTGTAGTATTGTTGTTTATAACTGGAGGTTGCAGTAACTGGATTTTTTATTTCACTATTTTTTAATGGTTGCGAAGCTCTGATATAACCAAATTGTACTCACGACCGCACTCGAAAGGAGAGTACTTCACAATAAGAGCTACATTTTATATAATCCTATAACATGTAGTGTAGTTTTATTTTAACAACAAACTAATTCTACTCAAATATCTTCCCAATTTTTAAATTCACATTTTAATGATTATTTCCCTTTAAAGCCATAAATTTATTTAAACAATTTTTTGTGTGTGGATCCTTGAAATTTTCAAGATAACACATGATTTGTATTATATTCTGCTAGCATTTACATTTGTAAAAGCAATTTTTGCAACAACAAAATGTGTAAATAAAAAAAATTGTGTATTTTGCTTATTTAGTTTCAATTTAGCTAATTTTCTAAAATGAAATATTCAGTATTAATACCAGTTTAGTTTTCTTCTGCATTCAGTTTTTTTTAAAAATATATTCCTTTCCTTCCAAAAAACATAATAGAGAAATGGGTACCACACCCGTAGAAACATTATTAGACAACTTTTCTTATCTTTTTTTCATATTATGCATACCTGAACATAATACACTTGAAATATTAAGTAATGATATTTTTATCATGTAAAATATATATATATATATCATATGGTATAGTTGAGAGTTAACAAACCATCCTCTCCAAAACAGAAGATTACCCTGCTTGTGGCATTGAGCATTATAAGCACATTAAGTAAAATCATCACCTGGGAGTTGCACAAGCCCCATCAAAAATAATTCCAGAGAAAGAACTATTTTAGAGCTGAAAGTAAAAACTTCACTGCATGACCTAGGGAATAGAAGTGAAAAACTCATACTTCTTCAGATGTTTATCACCATCACTAGATGTCACATGGCAGATTCATAAGTTATGAATGAACTAATATTCTTGTGTGTTTTTCTTCACAGTTCTTACCTAAAAATGTTTGCAACTGACATCATGTACTCAGGATTTGTTGACCTGGTAGAGAACATTATGGTAAGTGATTGAGATTTGTTGACCTGAAAGACAACATTATGGTAAAATTATGGTAATATAGAACAGCAAGAGAATATAGAATAGAAGAAGAATATAGAACAACAAGAGAATATAGAACAGCAAGAGAATATAGAATAGAAGGAGAATATAGAATAGAAGGAGAATATAGAACAGCAAGAGAATATAGAATAGAAGGAGAATATAGAATAGAAGGAGAATATAGAACAGCAAGAGAATATAGAATAGAAGGAGAATATAGAATAGAAGGAGAATATAGAATAGAAGGAGAATATAGAACAGCAAGAGAATATAGAACAGCAAGAGAATATAGAATAGAAGGAGAATATAGAATAGAAGGAGAATATAGAACAGCAAGAGAATATAGAATAGAAGGAGAATATAGAATAGAAGGAGAATATAGAACAGCAAGAGAATATAGAACAGCAAGAGAATATAGAATAGAAGGAGAATATAGAATAGAAGGAGAATATAGAACAGCAAGAGAATATAGAATAGAAGGAGAATATAGAATAGAAGGAGAATATAGAATAGAAGGAGAATATAGAACAGCAAGAGAATATAGAATAGAAGGAGAATATAGAATAGAAGGAGAATATAGAACAGCAAGAGAATATAGAACAGCAAGAGAATATAGAATAGAAGGAGAATATAGAACAGCAAGAGAATATAGAATAGAAGGAGAATATAGAATAGAAGGAGAATATAGAACAGCAAGAGAATATAGAACAGCAAGAGAATATAGAACAGCAAGAGAATATAGAATAGAAGGAGAATATAGAATAGAAGGAGAATATAGAACAGCAAGAGAATATAGAATAGAAGGAGAATATAGAATAGAAGGAGAATATAGAATAGAAGGAGAATATAGAACAGCAAGAGAATATAGAACAGCAAGAGAATATAGAATAGAAGGAGAATATAGAACAGCAAGAGAATATAGAATAGAAGGAGAATATAGAATAGAAGGAGAATATAGAACAGCAAGAGAATATAGAACAGCAAGAGAATATAGAACAGCAAGAGAATATAGAATAGAAGGAGAATATAGAATAGAAGAAGAATATAGAATAGAAGGAGAATATAGAATAGAAGGAGAATATAGAATAGAAGGAGAATGCATCTAGAAATCACAATTTAACACAAATTATTCTGACTAATGTTCACAGAAAGCTCTCCTGACCAAGTATGACAACATTCTTGACCACTCATTTTTGATGTGGACAGTTGGATTTTTTCTCAGTTTTGCTCATCAACAAGAACTGGACTTTGTTCGATTCAAGTAAGTAGCTATTTTATATTTCAACCATATCCCATCAGTCAACTTGCATAGATTGTCTGTATTTTGTACATAAATACTCAGATTTGATTGAATAGGCCTAAGCCTATATTGACTTAAGTATTTCTTCTTCTGAATTTGAAGTCAAACTCTTGCAGATAGCAGGATGTAGCCCAGAGAATTGAATGCTAAAACTTTAGTATTTACAGTCAAGCAATATTTATATAGAATATTGACATAATTGTGTGTAAATAAACAGAATTGAAAGGCATTGTGTGCTGATATATTTACAGGATTATTGTATTATGTCTGTGCAAATATCTTGTACACTTTGATCATTTAACTGGTTAGTTAGTTAGTCGTTGGATCATCGTCACTGCACTCCGGACAAGTCCATAAGTGCTCAGATCTCTCCTTGAGTGTAGCCGCCATTACACGTTGACTGATGGTCCCAGTATGCAGTTTATTGACCATCATTCTTTCTTGCTCATGAAACCACTCCTTTCTAGCGACACCCAATTTCAAACCAAATTCCTTTATTCTAGTCATGGAACAAGAGTCATTGTCGCTTATACAGTCATTAGCTCGTGTGTTTCCCATAGGCCGTTCAAAATGTCAGCTCAATCCATCTCTCCACCAACAGCCATAGTAGCAGCGTGTGCTGCCAACCTATCTGCTCTCTCATTACTCCAGACTCCAGCATGTCCCGGCACAAAAATTAAAGCTACGTTGCGCATACAGGAATTATTCACTGCATCCAGCCACTGTTCCCTAATGTACTATTTTATAAACTGGTTAGTGATTTACTGTACTGTTGGCAGAATATACCAGGCTTCCGATAAGAGTTCCTTCACTATCAGCAGATATTGAAGTATGCATGATGATGATTGCTATTTAGTGGGTAGAGAATAAGTGCAGTCTGCTCACAATTTGAATTATTTTGTAAAGTTAATGTATATTTTAGTGCCTTGATATAATATTTTATTATTTTAATGTGATTTGTTATCTTAATGAGTAGGCATATTCTGTTAATTTAGTATATTTTGTTAACTTAAAGTATGTTACATTAATTTCATGTAGGTCTACATTTTGTTAACTTGAATTGTATTTACTGTTGTTTATTTTGTTTATTATATTTTGGTTCATTTAAATGCAACTATTGACCCAACTTTGTTGTTTCTAAGCCAAACATTTAAATGCAACTATTGACCCAACTTTGTTGTTTCTAAGCCAAACATTTAAATGCAACTATTGACCCAACTTTTGTTGTTTCTAAGCCAAACATTTAAAACATACTTATTTGTTAAAATTGTGAAAATTCATCTACTCTAATATTACTTCTTTCATTGTGTTAACTCTCATACAACTTATGTTATTATGTTAACTCTCGTACATCTGTTCTCAATTGATGTCTAACAAACAGGGAGATTTTGAACTTGGATCTATTTGGATTTATTGTGTATGAAGGTGTCAAGTGCTGCGAGGCTTTAGAAATTAAGAGTCAGAAAAAGCATGACTTTTCAGTGGAAAAACATAGGTAGGATCATTTCCCTTTTCATGTTTCATTGATAAACCACACAAGAACTCCACCTAATCTGTTGCGAGTATGAAACCCTACAAGAGCTCCACCTAGTGTGTTGCTAGTGTGTTGCTAGTGTGTTGCTAGTGTGTCTATTTTATAATTTGTTTAACTTTATAAATGAGAAGTAGAAGCCAGGCTTCTCCAGAAATATGTCCTGCATTCTGGTCTCGCACATCATCACTCATCATGGCGGATGCAACTGATCGTTGGCCACTTTGCTTTTAATTTGTGTGATGTCAATGGCACATGACACATATCTGGATTAGAGACTTGTTGTTAGTAATGATACGGAAAATATTGTGGCCATTGAAGATATTAGTCCGGTTGTAAATGATGACACAAGTAATTACATTTTTCAGGCTACTTCCTTGTTAGTATATACACACATACACGAACACATGTACTACTTTCTTGTCAGTAATGATATTGTTTCTAAATATATATATCCACACACACACACACACAAACATGCGTGAACACATGTATGCACATACACATGTGCATGTCTGTATCTTATAAACTAGATTTGAGTTGGAAATTAGTGCCACTTTTGGAACCAACATGTCAATGTACTCAGTAACAAGTCTAGAAACCAAGGCACCTACAATAAATGTATGTCATTGACCTGTGTTATTTGCTTTGGTCACAAGTCTGTGTTAACTCACTTTACATGGAGGTTCCATTCACTAAGGATGTTGTTTGAATTCTCAGACTTTACATGGAGATTCCATTCACTAAGGATGTTGTCTGAACTCTCAGACTTTGAAAGATTCGAAATAGTGATCTGTTTATATGAACAGATGTCATCTATAGTTGCCTTCATCTTGTGAATATTACATGGATCTACTGTCAGGACATAAAAGCATTTGATATCTTATAGTAAAAAAAAGTAAAGTAACCCATAGCATTTATTAATGCCGTAGGGGTGTGAGATGTTAGCGATCTCACATTTCACAGGCTCTGCAAATGAGGGTGGTAGCCATCTCCTCTCCCTCGCAGTCTTTACTTCCCGGATTAATCCGGTACCCATTTAAGGCTGGGTCGACCTGGGAGCCGTTGCGATCTGAAAACATTTCCGCCTCAGCTGGGGAATGAACCCAGGACCACTCATATGCGAAGCCAGTGCGCTAACCACTGCACTAACGCGGCTCCCTATATATCTTATAGATTCAACCTTTAATTCTTATTCTTTACCATTCATTCTTAAACTCACACTGGTTCTCTCTTGTAGCAGGACAATGATCCTACTAGATTTCCAGAAGAATGTAGTGCAGAGAATGGAAATTTGTTATGGTGCTTTTTATTTATCTCCAGTGGTAACCCTCAATTAAAAGATAAGTGGATGTATGTGGCTATGCTGATAGCAATACATATAGTGGCCAAATGGTCAAGCATTCTATATAGATTCACTTAATTATGACTATCATACATAAATTCACCTGGGTATGGCTATCATAGATTCACCTGGGTATGACTATCATAGATTCATAATTAGATTTACCTGGATATTACTATCAATTGACACTGCCTGGTCTTGCTGTCAGACAATTGTGAATCATAAAGTGAATTTCATAAACCATGACACATGACCCAATATGCAAAGTATTGAGTGGTATTGGAATTCTTCTAGAAAAAAATGCAGCCATCGACAGACCCGAACAATTGTGGTCACATTTGTAATTGACGTCACCCAACCAATATCAATCAATCAAGTGCCATGCCGAATGGCGTAGGCGATCATGTTTCTCCATGACTCTCCGTCTCTTGTGTTGTTAATAAGATCGGTTGGTGAACTGCTGTGCCACAATACTAGTCCATCTAGCAACTTTTCTCTTTGTTGACTCCTGTCTCTTCTCCCCTTGATCTTTCTAGTGATTATTAAGTGTTCAAGCTGTGTTCTTATCAACACATGCCCTAGAAATCTTGACTGTCTGCCCCTAATGTTTGATATGATTGATATTTTATACCAGCATCAATGAGAACATCTGCATGGTATTTTCATCATTCTTGTCAGAAACCACATTTCTGTAGCCTCCAGTTCGTTTTGCATTTTTTTGTTTACCATCCATGCTTCACATCCATAAAAAAAGAATTGGTTTGATATAACATCTCACCAACCAATATACAGCACAAAAATATTAAACATTGACCTCCTACTGAAGTGATGTCCCATTGAAATGTATGTTAGATCGTTAGGATAATTGAAAGGGAGGTAAGAGATAATGTTGGGAGGATAGTTGACAAATAAAGTAAAAAGTAAAGTTACCCCATAGCATTTATTAAAGCTGTAGAGGTGTGAGATGTTAGCGATCTCACATTTCAGTGGCTCTGCTATATGAGGGTGGTAACTATTTCCTCTCCCTCACAGTCTTTACTTCTCGGATTAATCCAGTACCTAATTAAGACTGGATCGACCTGGAAGCCGTTGCATTATGAAAAATATTTCCATGGACCTCACCTGAGGAATGAACCCATGACCACTAATATGTACAGCTAGTGCGCAAACCACTGCGCTACATCGTTCCCTAGCTGACAAGTACCATCAGGTCAATTAACAGTCCTTTTGTTATTGAGACCTGAAAGGGGAGACAAAAATGTAAACACTGTATAGCTTCTATGCGAATTATAATAGAAGAGGCGAATAAGGAGGTTCTGCTGTAGAGTTGGCTGTACGATCCCATATAGGGTCAAACTGACTAGAAGCTATGCTGAAGTCAGACATGTCAGGCCAAAAGGTGCAGATATTGCAACAAATCTGTAAATCATGACACAACACATTATTCTCTCTAGATTATATCCTGTTAATCTACTGGAGTTTGAGAACAAACTCAGACGAAGACGTTCAATTATTGTAGATTTACTATAAACCACTGTATAACATACCGAGAATAAAATCACAAGAAGTTAGGATTAAAGTGAACACAGAAGAAGAAGAATATTACTGAATGAAGCATTTAAGTGTAGTGAATGATTTAGACTAACCTCTTTCAGGCTGCATTTGCTGGTTTGCACTCTCAACCAGATGCTCCGTACTCTCCTGGCCAATAGCAAGACAGAATATCTTATCAATCTCCAAAGTAAGTGTAAATAATCTTCACTCTAAAATACTTTTAGATCCAGCAGAGATTGAAGGATTAAAACATTGATATAGCAGTTCATATTTTCCTGTGAAAAGAAGCAACAATAAATATAAACAATTTATTCAGTGACTAACAATATTCTGTGTATATTAGGGAAATAGTATGTTGATCGATGATATAATTTTGGTACTAAAAAGTCTTGAAATATTTTGAGATCACCAAAAATATAATATTTAAAAAATTTGAAATGCATGTCATGACTGCATACCTGCCATCTTCTAGAACAGCGGTTCTCAACCTGTGGGTCAAACCCTTTGGGGGGGGGTCGAACAACATTTTGACAGGGGTCACTTAAGACCATCGGAAAACACATATTGTTAAGTAGCAACGAAAATAATTTTATGGTTGGGGGTCACCACAACATGAGGAGCTGTATTAAAGGGTCGCAGCATTAGAAAGGTTGAGAACCACTGGTCTAGAAAGATTATTTTTATGTCCATTGTAGAAATGTGTGGAATAACAATTGTGCCAAACTTGTGACACAGATGGTTGGTTTGTTGGTTGCTGATGCAGCGGTCCATGGGCTTTGCCCTTTGACCTATTGACATTAAATGGCATTATATTGCTGTGAAGTCTGAATTTTCGCCCCACCCTGGGCCAGAGCCAGATAATAACTATCACACCACCAGGAAGGTAGGTTTCAACCTATCCACTGCTCTGAGCCTCTGCAGCCAAAATAGGGTTCACTGTGCTCATTCCCCATCACCAATTGACTACTGGTTATGCCAAACTTCAGGCTGCAACCAAATGTTCAAATCAAAAGGATTGTCACGTCCTGAGTCACTGTGCCTCTATGATGGGCCTCAGTCATAGGAAAAAACAGTGCTGTCAGTTTCATCCTCCACAGTGCTGCGCAGTTCATCTATGGCTCCCTCCCAACCACAGAGAGTGCATACATATATACAAATAACAAAGCATAAGACACACTGCAACAACAAAATAACAGCATGAGAAGCATAATTGTATAGATGACGTGTCATGAAGCTTCTATAAGAAGTTAACCTCAATATAACGGCATGTCATCCACTAAGGTTTTATGTTGCATGGGTAGTTTGTCTAGTGAGCCATTGGTGAGACCCACAGACACAACCACATGCTTGTGACACAGATCGGAAGCAGAAAAAGTTGTAAATTGTTAGCCATATTGTTTTTTTAAAAATAGAATACACTTTGCACATGCAACAGGCAAAATAATTTGTAAAATAGAGAAGATAATGACGAAGATAGATTTATATTGCATTTTATAATTACTTCTTGGCTTTTCTTTCTGTGTCACTCCCTTTTTATGTTTATTGTCATGCCTGTGTTATTGGAATCCAACAATAGAGCAAGAAATGGCCAAACTGTTACCTTCCATGTTTATGTTACTGGACAACAATAGAGCAATGAATAGCCAGACTGTTACCTTCCATGCATGTCATCATAAGAGATGACAAAGAAGGAAGAGTATGGAGTTAACCTCATGATCTCTGCTACAATGAAGCCTGTTGAAGACCCATAGATTGATTTCTGGCTGGGAATCAACCCTGTCATGTACAGCATGCCTTAAGATTGCAAGAAAGTCATGGCAAAGTTCCTCCTGAGTAGAAAGTCATGGCAAAGTTCCTTCCTAGGTAGAAAAACTGTCTAGCTTGCAGAACTGTTAGATACATCTTCAGTAGGGAGGGGGGGGTGTAAAAAAAGGTGATCCACCTATTTACAGCTGAAAATTGTTAATCGCTAAGTTCTTAATCTAAAAATTAAAAGTCATGTTTGGATATTCTAGTGGGAGGGGTGTTGAGCTCCCATTAGCTAAGGGCTTTCTAGCTTTTGACATTGCGTCCTATAGTCACACATAAACAAAACAACCGGTTTGGGACACCAAAACTCTGTGAAACATCTCCATCTAAAGAGAATGCCAGAGAAACATCAGTCTGAAGCTGAAAGTAAACCTCGATCACCTAGCATAGGGAACACCATATAGAAAACAAGACACAGAGAACAAGACACAGGGAACAAGACACAGAGAACAAGACACAGAAAAGAAAACACAGAGAACAAGACTCAGAGAACAAGACACAGAGAACAAGACATAGGGAACACGACACAGGCAACAAGACATAGGAAAAAAGACAAAGGGAACAAGACATAGGGAACAAGGCACATGAAACAAGACACAAAGAACAAGACATAGGGAACAAGATACAGGGAACAAGTCACGGGGACCAAGACACAGGAAACAAGACATAGAGAACAAAACACAGGGAACAAGACACGGGGACCAAGACACAGGAAACAAGACAGAGAACAAGACACCGGGAACAAAACACAGGGAACGAGTGATAAACTAGCACTATCTCAGTGTTCTATCACCTTTAATGCCATCCATGTGAGCCTTGACTAAAAAAGGGAGCAAAGAATATCAACAATGTGATTTTCCATGCATGTCATAAGAGGTAACTAAGCATATCTTTGGAAGAAGTTGGTTTTCTCATCTTATGCAATGATATCCACATTAACACATACAACTCGCAAGGATATCCACATTAACACATACAACTCACAAGGATATCCACAAAACACATATAACTCCGAAGTGATAAGATTATATATCTACTTCATTTATGCTCCAATGACTTTTCAAATTTCAAATTTAAAAAAGGAAATTTTTTCCCCCTTATTTGCTATCAGAGTGCCTGTGTCACATGAGTGACCTCCGGAACTTATTTACGTTACTCATCCGGCATCACTTGATGAATGAACAAAGCTCTGTTTACCTGCAGGATCTTGTTCAGACTAACCATGTCCTTCTTTTGATGATAGAAGAATGGATGTCATGCGGTTATATCGGTGAACATTCTGGTTTCAGCATGCATAACCATGTCAAACAGTAAGTTGATTTGTTGTGTCCATGTTGTGAATACTCGCTGTGTGTAAATGTTGTGAAAACTGGCTGTGTCCATGCATACCATTGTGAAAATATTTAGTTCATTTAATCGTTGCATACAACTGTAAATAAAACTTAATTTAGTCATTGTTATGGTGTTGCCCACATCATCCGTAGATATGCTGCTGGACAGTTACAAATACAGGTCTAACAATGTATTCTCCAATACTCCTTAGCAGAGTTCAAACACTGTATTCTCCAATATGTCTTAATGGCATGGAAACACTGTATTCTCCAATATGTCTTAATGGCATGGAAACACTGTATTCTCCAATATGTCTTAATGGCATGGAAACACTGTATTCTCCAATCTGTCTTAATGGCATGGAAACACTGTATTCTCCAATATGGCATGGAAACACTGTATTTTCCAATATGTCTTAATGGCATGGAAACACTGTATTTTCCAATATGTCTTAATGGCATGGAAACACTGTATTCTCCAATATGTCTTAATGGCATGGAAACACTGTATTTTCCAATATGTCTTAATGGCATGGAAACACTGTATTCTCCAATATGTCTTAATGGCATGGAAACACTGTATTCTCCAATATGTCTTAATGGCATGAAAACACTGTATTCTCCAATCTGTCTTAATGGCATGGAAACACTGTATTCTCCAATATGCTTTAATGGCATGGAAACAGAAAACTTTTGCTGTGTTGCTGAGCCCAAAGTGGGAGTAAAGAATAGTAGCTATGTAACACGCCATGATGTCATTAGAATCAACTAAGCTGACTATCAACTTGTCTTTTAAGTAAATATGATTACTTGCCAAGTTATGATTCAACTTGTTTTTTAAGTAAATCTGAATATCTGACATGTGTAGTCTATCCACTTGTCTTTTAAGTAAATTTAATTATCTGCCAAGTGTAGTCTATCAACTTGCCTTTAAAATAAATCTGGCACATGCAGATTTTTCACTTGTATTAGTAAATCTTTTGCCTTTAAGTTGGTTCTAATATTTTACTAATATTTAAAAAAATTAAGCGAATGGACTTTCATACTTGTTATTAACTTATCCCCAGATTTGCTACTAAGAGCATTATGGCAAAATATGGAAGCTTACTTGAACACCAAGATCTTAGTAAGGAGTCTGTCAATGTTGCTGTTTTGACCATGATGTACCATGTTGTAGGGGACTGCAAGCGACAGGATACTCTCATGCAGTTGCCGATACTCAAGTCTTTCTCAGAAATTTGGGTGGAGAATACTGTCAGAGAACAGGTAACTTACTATATTTATATCTTGATTTTGATAAACCTGTGAGTCACAGGAACCTGTGTGCTTGGTATTGTATTCTCTTTGAAACCAGCATCATGGCAAAGAAGAAATACAGGATAAATCAATTTTTGACTTACAGAACTGCATTAAAGGTTAATCATTGAAGAACATGGAAATCTATTATTGAAATTTAATATACCATATTAATCTGGGCATAACAGATTAAGTAATATATATCTGCTAGTTGTGTTATTACAGAATAATTATCAGAGTCCGATGGGCAGATATAAAGACAATGTTGATGTGAATGAAGGTCAATAGATAGAGGAAGATTGATGAACTTTTTAAAGAAAAAAATTACAATTCTGTCTGAGCATAATAAATTCATTATATGAACCAAACTGTAGACATTGCAACCACTACGAGGAAGCAGTTGAACATATGCGCCTTTAATATTCAAGACTAACTGACAGTCAATAATACCCGTTTCCACCATTTCCAATCATTCACAATAAACTCCACACATGTACATTTCCAATCATTCACAATACATTCTACACATGTACATTTCCAATCATTCACAATACACTCCACACATGTACATTACAAGTGAGGAGGACCTGTGCTTCTGTCACAGGTCAATTACGGCTTTACATTGTCAGAAGCTACCTTCTTACCGCTGAAGGAATAACTTCATCATCATCACCACTACATCAGGGACAGTGAACAAATGAATTCATTGCTTACATCAGGGACAGTGAACAAATGAATTCATTGCTTACATCAGGGACAGTGAACAAAATAATTCATTGCTTACATCAGGGACAGTTTACAAAATAATTCATTGCTTACATCAGGGACAGTGAACAAAATAATTCATTGCATACATCAGGGACAGTTTACAAAATAATTCATTGCTTACATCAGGGACAGTGAACAAAATAATTCATTGCTTACATCAGGGACAGTGAACAAAAGAATTGGTTGCATACATTTAGGACAGTTGTAGAAATTCATGACTGCATTTCCTAGTAGACTTGGCACTGGACCGAGATGAAGATGAAGAAGAAGTCTTCTTGAAGTGTCCTTGAAGACAAAATACCACCAAAGTCATATGTTTTGGGTCATTGGCACAAAATAAAATGGTGACACAACACGTTTTCATTCTATGGACTACATCCTGCTGGAAATCTAAAAGGACTATTGTCCTGCTACAAGAAAGTGGGAGCTTGAGAACAAATGCAAAAGAAATATATACAAAAATTACAAAATATACAGCTACATTTTTGGGATTTCTTTTCTTTAGGAAGAGTTTAAGGACCTGATTGAGTTTGTTTTGGAAGTGTTCATGTCTGATGCGGAGAAGGATCCAAGTACATGTGCTCACAACTTATTTGATAGCACAGGGTGCCAGCAGGATGTCAGCAGTAGCAAAACCACTAGTGGCAACGTCAGTTGTAGCAGCAGCGAGGATGCTGATAGGTGAGCTAAAATATCATGTATAGGGTGTCTATGAAGTTGCTGTGCACTGAATATGAAATGAAATATGTATCCTCAATATGACATCATTGAAAGTTGTGTATTTCCATAGTTCCAATGTACAGTTTGACTTGGCAAATTGCTGTTAGCTGCAGAGTGAACTTTTATCCCCTGACTAAGAAATAACTTTGTTGTGCTACAAACCACTTTACCCAATAAGCAATGGACATGAGCAGTAGTATTTTTCCATAAATATTATTTTTCATAAATGTAGCAGTACCAATGACATCACTTAGATCTTCACTAAATACCAACAATTCATATGATGTAGTGTCATCATTAATGTAAATGAGTGCACATAAACTTTATAGACACCCTGTGTTTATGTATATTTAGGTAGTCAATAGTTGAAACTTTATAGACATCCTGTATTTATGTATGTTTAGTTTAGGTAGTCAATAGTTGAAACGTTATAGACATCCTATACTTGTGTATATTTAGTTTAGGTAGTCAATAGTTGAAACTTTATAGACACCCTATATTTATGTATGTTTAGGTAGTCAAGTTAATCTTATTTCACATTGAACAATCAGTCTAGAAGTGCTCAGATCTTCTGCTCAAGAGATCCCCTAGAGTTGAACTACTGACCACATGCACATTGTCTCATGCCCACATCCTTCCTGTGCTGTCTGATGTCACATAAAGCTTGTGAGACCTGGACAGTGTACAGCAGAAACCAGAGTGTTAAATCACTCCCATGTGTGCTGTATCCTCAAACTTCTTCGAATAAATATCTGACACTGTAGTCCTTACTAGAGGTAAACTCATTAACTACCAACTACTACTACTACCAAAAGACCCTCCCTCTGAGTAGAAGGCTCCTTCACATTGCACTAAGCTGAAAGCTGAAGTCTCTTGGGTATCTCAAAACTCAAAACAATCACCAACTGCACATAGGAAGTAAAAACTAATCATTTGTAATTCCTGGGGTTCTCATACTATTACCAAAATGTCATTGTTGTGTGTCAGATCTTTTTGTGTGTCAGATCTTCTATTTGTGTGTCCGATCTTCTATTTGTGTGTCAGATCTTCTATTTGTGTGTCAGATTTTCTGTTTGTGTGTCAGATTTTCTATTTGTGTGTCAGATCTTCTATTCATGTATTAGATATTCTTTTTCATGACAAGTTGTTGGCATTTTTGTGAATAATCTAAAGGAAAGGGGCGTATATGTTTGGCTTTTGGGCCACCTTTTGACCAAGTTCCTAGTACTAAAAGCACCAGAACTCTTTTACCTCTGACACTACAAGACATAAAGGGATAAAGCGGAAAGAAAAAGAAAAATGACTAGGTGTACAGATTTCATCTTAACCTGTTGACAGTTTAATTTCTGTCCTTTAATTTCCTTTAAACCTCTGACCTGACATTTAAAAATGTCACATGTTGGTAAAATAAAATAGATAATGACATATTATATGCTGTAATCTCATATTGTATGCTGTAATCACATATTATATGATGTAATCTCATATTAAGTGCTGTAATCACATATTATATGATGTAATCTCATATTATATGCTGTAATCACATATTATATGATGTAATCTCATATTATATGCTGTAATCACATATTATATGATGTAATCTCATATTGTGTGCTGTAATCACATATTATATGATGTAATCTCATATTGTATGCTGTAATCTCATACAGCTCCATGAACATCAGTAGCAGCTGTTCTAGTGAGGAGTTCTCAGATGAAGAGAGTGTCCTTATCTTCACATGGATGTCTGAACTGATTGGAACAGATGATGTTGTCAGCATTGTAACCAGACAATTGTATGAGCACGGGTTCTCCAGAACTAAGGAACAGGTAAACACAATTTGAAACTAAGAAGGTATTGGGTGGGGAGGAGGGGGTCTAATTAGTTGTGTTGACAAGCATACTCTTTCACATTGTCAATCAGACAGGAGACCCTGTTTTTTTTTTTTAGACCATCTTTTGATAACAAGTTAACTTTTAATAAAATTTTTCCACCTTATAATAGTAAGTTACCTTCTGATAAATGTTTCCACCTTATAATAGTAAGTTCACTTTTGTTGATGAAATGTTGCCACCTTATAATAGTAAGTTACCTTCTGATAAAATGTTTCCACCTTACAATAGCAAGTTACCTTCTGTTAAAATGTTTCCATCTTAAATACAAGTTACCTTCTGATAAAATGTTGTCACATTATAATAGCAAGATACATTGTGATAAAATGGTGTCACTTTATATTAACAAGTTAACTTTTGATAAAATGTTGCCACCTTATAATAGCAAGTTAACTTTTGATAAAATGTTGCCACCTTATAATAGCAAACAAACTTCTGATCACTGTATGAAAAGGTTTGATTGAAAGCGTATTATTTTATGTAAAGTGAACTGAGAGACAGCTGACTGATTTTTAGGAATTCAATTATTTGATGTAAATTAGTTGACAGTTAAATATTATTTGAAAGCAGGTTAATTATTTCAGGTAAAGCAGCTGAGAGAAACTCAAGTAATGATAGAAACTGAAGTAGATCTATGTGATTCAATATTTTGTTCACATGATTGAAGTGTAAATTGCTGTACATTTTCACCTGTAGTCCTCTCCTTTTCTACAGGTGTCAAAATATCTAGTTGACTGTGGATTTGTTGAAGATACATCCATATCATCTTTACCTTCATTTTCTAGATGTGATTTGCCATGCCATGAAGGTTATGCTGACAGAAAGGTACAGATAAGCTTACAATTGTGAAAGTTAATATCATTATATTTGTCTGATGAGAGATGTCTTCTGGAGCAGATAAGCTTACAATTGTGAAAGTTAAAATCATTAAATTTCATAGAATCTTGTTCAAACATTATTCCCTTCTTCATTTTTTATCCTCAAACTTATGCCATCTTCCAAGACTCAAACTCGTGCCATCTTCCAAGACATTCCTCTGGTTGCCTATAGATGTGGCAAAAATCTGAACAACATCTTGGTCTACAATCACTTCAGGGCTTATGTTTAAGACCATTTTGGCATGGTTTATTGCGATTGCCAGCATTGCTACAGATGTTCCTATGTAGTACAGACAAAACCACTTTGTTTCATTTTCTATGTCCGTGTTCACTATCAACAATGCATTCGCATGTGAATCTCGTAACATCATTTATGTTATCATTTGTAAACAATATGACAGGACATATATATGTGAAATTGGCTGAGGACCAAGTGACCATTTCTGCTGACATTTCCATGCCATTATCCACAGAGCACCTACTCCTGCTGCAGTATATTTCCATGTGCTGATCATCATGGTGCCTGTGATATTCATGTTACTGAATAAGATTATGCACCACTGATGAGAGATCTATATACACTCTTGATAATCGCTATACATTACAGTTTGGTACCTTTAAGCCATGTGGTCATAATACAGATCATTAATTTATTTAGAGTAGTGGAGGGGCTGTATTGTGTTATTGTTCTTGTAGTTTTAAGGTGGTTTTATAGCATTTTTGTTGCTATTCCTCATATTTCTTAATGCACTTCTCCATGACAGTAGTTATGTATATGTACACCATTGTTACCTTAGATGTCTATGCTATTAAGTGTTTGACATCTAATGCTTTTATAATAGTGCCATTAATTTTACTGTTTTTACTGTTTATCTTGTATTGTCTTGAAAAAGACCTTAAGGTTGAAATGTTGAACTGTCTTGTATAGGCATACTATTATTTTTTGTTGCACCCATATCCTATAGACTGATAGTCTGTGCATTCATTGTAAATCTGATCGACCATGTGTTTTACATAAGTATTATTGTTATACAGTTGTACAATAGTCTCGTTTATTATCGATTGTCACATTTATTAATTTTATTGTTTTCTGTTTCAATCTTATGTGTGCTATTAAATTGTCACTTATTAGCTTCCTTGTTTTCCTCAGAATGAATTACAAAACAATAAAAACAACAGCATGCTCCATGAGCTGTCATCTATACCTGAAGACAATCTAGTTTCATTTTTGCTGGGCAAGCTTCAGGCACTGGGATTTGAAGCACATCTTATTTGGCTACAGAAACAGCTTCTAGAGGCTGCTTATGTGAAATTAGGTAAATTTCTTCTTGGTTCTTGTTTTGCTTGAGAGATAGTTGCATATAGTCAGAATATAAAGCTGTAAAATGTATGTAGACTTTGTTTATAAGAGTTCGTGAAATATATGGAGGAGGATTATTTCAAATAGTGTAGGCAGAGGAAAGACTGCACAATTTTTGCTTGTTCTGACAACTAGACTTAACTATGAGACCAAACTGCCATTAATTTATTGCTTATCCATCCATCTAACATTAGTGAGAGTATTGAAGACATACAGCTACATGTAGACATTAGGATGAAATTTTTTAAACATAGGCCTATGTAAAAAAAAATAATCTTGCCCCATAAAATGGGGCAAGATGACGCAGGCAAGAAGGTGATACAAATCATTATAAAATTGAGAAAGATCACCACTACGACTGGTATATCAAACCAATAGTGTGTAAATGTATGCGAAGAATAGATATAATAAATATATAGACCTCATTTCGTAGCTTTA
Organism: Meghimatium bilineatum; assembly: GCA_034231615.1. Taxonomy (NCBI): domain Eukaryota; kingdom Metazoa; phylum Mollusca; class Gastropoda; order Stylommatophora; family Philomycidae; genus Meghimatium; species Meghimatium bilineatum. Next base: position 35,564,961 of record CM067301.1, read on the forward strand.
CTCTGAAAAAAAAAAGTTCAAATAAAAAATAGTTTATATTTTGTTTTAAAGCTAATAATGTCTTGGTAATGTTGGATGATCATTATAACCATATACCGGTATATCTGTCTCTCCTAGCTTTAGATCAGCATCAGCAACTTCCTCATGATATCAGCATTTTCTTCATACATTTTGAATGCGACATCTTACCCAAATAAACATACACCATATTTCCATAACTCACATTTTTAGCAACAATCATAAATTCTGATGAAAAACAGTTGCCTGACAAGATAATGTATTTAAGAACCTAACAACACAACATATATTTAGTTTAAACATAAAAAAAAAATTAGGATATGAATTATAACAGCAAGCAGAGTGCCAGAAGTTGACAAAACAAGGATCAAACAGTGAAAAAATATTATTCCACATTGTTGAAATTTAATTGACTCATCTTTGTCCTATCAAATTTTGTTGTGTCAAAGATTGGAATTTTGGTATCTGACCTAATCACATGTGTTACAGGAAAAACTCTTAGGCTTGGGAAAAACCTGCTGCACAGTCTTACCCTGTGAACCATCTTACACAAGGCTACCCTATATGGATGAAGATTATTTGAAATATATGAATGAGGATTATTTCAATTTGCAAATTATGAGACTTAAGAATGAAATATGAAATAATTCTTTGTTTGTGATACTAAATATTGTAATGTAAAAATGATTATATTGTGCTTGGATTACCTTCCTATATATTCCGTTCCTATCAATGAGGCTGCATGCCACCTCTAGAGAGCACCACTCTAAGCACATAACTCCATAGCTTCAATCTATAATCTTCAGGGATTTATAAAAAAATATACTTTATAAACAATACGGTGTCAGCAAGATTGGCTTAATCACTACATCAGGGAAACCACCAAAAATTATTGTATTTAAGAAGTGTTAAAAATATTAATTGAGGAAGAGGGATTGCTCCTAAATAAAATTATAATTAAAAAAGGGTTTATATATATATATATATATATAAATAGACATAACAGTATGGACAAATTTGTAATGGAAAGCATGGCTGCTGGTAAAGGGATTAAAGGCCACCAAAGACTACACTGGATGAGAGATATTGCAGAGTGTTTAGACATATCCTTGGTTGCAGTGCAAGTAGATAAACTCACTGACCAATAATCATGAGGCATTTAGAACATTCATGGAAAAACTATGTTCTAGAAATAATATGTCACCTGAATATATAAAATGTTTACTGCAAGTTTGTTAATAAGTTTGGTTCAATACTTATTGAGGCAGCAGAGATGTGGTTTTATAGAAGAGTATTGAGAACACTGTGGACAGATAATAAAGCATAATGAAAATATCTTGAAAGAAGTTAATTAAAAAAGAGAGCCGCTTACTCGCATCAGAATTAAATTGTCCACATTTTTTGGACACATCATGAGAAGAGAGATTATGGAATACATTGTTATGTAACAACAGGCAAGGTGAAGAACAAGAAGGGTAGGGGCAGACCAAGGGGTAGCACATTACCTGCCAAGAGTAGAATTCTGAGTACCGGTAATCAATTTTCAAAGCCCCAACAAGACATCGTGAATAAATCTTGAAGCCACAACAAGACATTATGAATCAATCTTGAAGCCAAAGCCTCATGCACATGGAAAATACTTAGACCACTTTATCATGAACACCCTCAAGAAATGCTGTGTCTAAGTAAAAATAGTTATTAAGATAATAGTTCTAAGATTATGCGTGTCATCCTGGCGGGCATTAAAGAAGTTAAGCACACTGTGTGTAATGCTGATTTTCTTCTGTTTCCATCAGGCATCAAAGACCAGTCATATCGAATTCATGTTGAGGAACCAGTGGCAAAATTCTATGCTCGTGAGTTCACACATCCTACAAACTGTCTCAAATAAATATTTGTATATTTCTATTTATTTCAGGTGCTACAAATCATGACCAGGGATTCTTTTTCTTCCTCTTTTGCTTATATTACCTCATTGATCTCTGTTTGTCTCAGGCTTATCAAATTGTCATAGATTTTCCCCTTTCAGTAGATCTGGAAGGGCATCATCTCTGATCTGCTCTTTTCATGAAGCCAACTGTACAGATCAATGTATTCTACTGTTTTCTGATCTTCTCCACGTGGGCACATCAAATCTAACCAATCTAAAGCTATAGCAAATATGACAATTGCGTCTTCGATGGTCAGTTCTGAACAATCTGTGTTTGAATATTATGTGTATAATTTCTAACCTCATCTATATTCTGTGTGTAAATTCTAATGTAATTTTTATTCTGTGTGTAAATTCTATGTCACCTATATTCTGTGTGTAAATTTTAATGTCTTCTATATTCTATGTGTAAATTCTAACATCATTTATATTCTATGTTTAAATTCTAAAGTCACCTATATTCTATGTGTAAATTCTAAAGTCACCTATATTCTATGTGTAAATTGTAACATCATTTATATTCTATGTGTAAATTCTAAAGTCACCTATATTCTATGTGTAAATTCTAACACTTATATTATGTGTGTAAATTCTAGTGTCATCTATATTCAATATTCTATGTATAAATTCTAATATCACTTATATTCTGTGAGTAAATTATAATATCGCCTATATTCTATGTGTAAATTCTAATGTCACCTATATTCTGTGTGGAAATTCTAATGTCACCTATATTCTACTATGTGAAAATTCTAATGTCACCTATATTCTGTGTGGAAATTCTAACATCACCTATATTCTGTGTGGAAATTCTGTCACCTATATTCTGTGTGGAAATTCTAATGTCACCTTTATGTGTTTCTGTGTTGTATTCCCATGTTCAAATTGCATTATGCAGCTGTAAAGATGATTCTCTTATATTCTAGAAATCTGTACAAGAAGCAGAATGTTTATTGTAATAACTTACAGTTATGAATTGTTCAACTCTTCTGGAATGGTCTATATCATAACAAATATCATTTATATCTGTTATCTTTGTCTTTTAGATATATGTTTCCTACTTTATATTTTAAACTGTTTATTGCAAATGTTTTTGTAATAATTTCTTTTTAAGTTTAATAAAAGATGTCAATTCAACATGCTAGGTTTATTTTGTATGTGTTTGTTCTAAGTATTGAAGCACTGAAAAAACTAAGAATTAAAGGCATAATTCCATAAAAATCATCTTGAGTCCACCATAAATAATTTCATCAAGAGTTTGTGGTTCATCAGTGTTCTCAAGCTAAGTTGGTATTTTCAAGCAAACTCTGTATTTTTAAGCAAAGTTGGTGTTCTCAAGCAAACTTGGTGTTCTCAAGTAAACTTGGTGTTTGCAGGCAAACTTGGTATTTCAAGAACACTCAGTATTTTAAAGAAAACGGTTTTTCAAGATAACTTGATTTTCTCAAGCAAATTTAGTATTTTCAAGCAAATTTGGTGTTTTCAAGCACATTTTGTATTTTCAAGCAAATTTGGTGTTTTCAAGCAAACTGTATTTTTAAGCAACGTTGGTGTTATCAAGCAAACTTGATTTCTCAGTAAAACTTGGTGTTTTCAAGTAAGCCTCAAGAAAAACGTGGTGTTCTCAAAGAAACTTGGCATTTCATGAACACTCAGTATTTTCAAGCAAACTTGGTGTCTCAAGAAAACTTGGTTTTCTCAAGTAAATGTGTTCTCAAGGAAACTTATTTTTCTCAAGCAAATTTTGTATTTTCAAGCAAACCTGATGTTTTCAAGCAAAATTGGTGTCTCAAGCAAATGTAGTGTTCTCAAAGCAAACTTGCTGTGAGACACTAACTTTCCCGTGTGATTGTACTTGTTATCAAACTTTTAATTATTAAACCTACTGTTCTGATCTTTCATGTAATTATCTCAGAATTATTGGCAGCCATTGGTCCGGGCAGTTGATAATTACTGATCAAGTGGAATCTGTTATTTAACTGTCACATGTTTTTTCTGTAGTTCAAAACAAGCCAATTCCCATGATACCATGGAACGATGATCTGGCTGAAGCTGTAGCAAATCCTTACTTTCGCTTGCTGCATCAGAGTCTTGGTTTGTATGCACATGATGACATCATATATCCAAGAATCCCGCAGTATTTAACACCCATACTTCTTGTTAATAAAGCTCGACAAATTGGCTCCATAGAATCATGTAAGTTTAATGTCTGTTGTGATAATTAATATGTAGCTTATAATTTTGTGTTTGTGTAAAGTGGTTAATGAACCCTGTCTCCCAAACGCAACTTGGTTGTAGAGTGGTTAGTGGAACTATCTCCCATACACAACTTAGTTGTAAAGTTGTTAGTGAACCTGCCTCCCAAACACAACTCTGTTGAACCTGCTCGTAGTTCAAAAAACCAATCATTCACATTGTTGAACCCGCTCATAGTTCAAAAAACCAATCATTCACATTGTTGAACCTGCTCGTAGTTCAAAAAACCAATCATTCACATTGTTGAACCCGCTCGTAGTTCAAAAAACCAATCATTCACATTGTTGAACCTGCTCGTAGTTCAAAAAACCAATCATTCACATTGTTGAACCTACTTGTAGTTAAAAAAACCAATCATTCACATTGTTGAACCTGCTCATAGTTCAAAAAACCAATCATTCACATTGTACTAGCAATGGGATTGGATCTATTAGTGTATCTATTGTCTTTCTCTGCTTTGCTGTAAGGCTTCACAGGATTGAATGACAATCAGTTTTCAAGCTATGGAACATTTGGTTGCTTGATATACGGTAACATTGTAACATCTCAGAAGGTTGAAAACTCCTTTAATCCACCTTCTTCTAGGTCTTCCTTTAATTCACCTTCTTCTTGGCAATTTTCTAATTTTCTTCACTTTTTGCACAATATCTAGAGAAGGTTTATATTTTGCAAGAACTTAAGAAAATTAGAAAATCGCTAAATAGAAGGTGGATTAAAGGAAGACCTAGAAGAAGGTGGATTAAAGGAAGACCTAGAAGAAGGTAGATTAAAGGAAGACCTAGAAGAAGGTGGATTAAAGGAAGACCTAGAAGAAGGTGGATTAAAGGAAGACCTAGAAGAAGGTGGATTAAAGGAAGACCTAGAAGAAGGTGGATTAAAGGATGACCTAGAAGAAGGTGGATTAAAGGAAGACCTAGAAGAAGGTGGATTAAAGGAAGACCTAGAAGAAGGTGGATTAAAGGAAGACCTAGAAGAAGGTGGATTAAAGGAAGACCTAGAAGAAGGTGGATTAAAGGAAGACATAGAAGAAGGTGGATTAAAGGAAGACCTAGAAGAAGGTGAATTAAAGGAAGACCTAGAAGAAGGTGGATTAAAGGAGTTGTCAACATTATCTATCTATTAGTAAAGAAATAAAGTCTAGTTTTTCCTGTTTCATGCCAATGAGGACTTTTGAGGAATACTGTGTTAGACCCTTATTTTTCATTGACCAGGCATACATAGGGATATGGTGAAGGCCCACCGTCTTTACTTTCTGAGAATATCTGATACCCATTTTCTTAAGCTTGGTCGACTTAGGAGCTGTAAGTGATTTTAAAATATTTCCAGCTGAAATTGAACCTTGGATCACATGAACAGAAAGCCAGTTCACTAACAACTAAGCTACCATTGCCCCCTATTAGCTCAATCTATTAGTGCTACCTAAAAATTCCACAGTTGAAAAACAATGTCTTATACAAGATTATGCTTAAATTATATATTTCTCTTTCTTATGTTTTAATTCATCAGGTGACATATTATTTCCATATGCATGTGACATATATATTTAAATGAGATAAAAGCTAAGACTCGAGATGGCGATGACTGCAATGTCAAGGTTGAGTATGATTTCCAAAAGTAAGATCAGTATTACAGTAAAGATCAATTTTTTCAGATCACTATTGCTACATATACTTTTGTACAGATGTGAAAGTGACTCAATACAGACACAGAGAGAAGAATTTAGGAATTTGAAAACAAGAGCTACAGATGTTTGTTAAGAATTGGCTATCTAGAATATAAGATATATAGGGCCTATATTCGTCTGGCAGCAAATAAACAAACTTCCAGGATGTCAAGAACTACTTTATATTAGAATAGTGCAGTGGTGAAATGGCATAACATTTTTTGGTTTGGACGTGTAACCAGACACGACTCACTCTCAAAAAAAATTTTGCATGGGGAAGTCGAGGGTGGATGGAGAAGAGAACAGAGAAAATCATGTATTGATAAAGTAATGGTCTGGGCGTGATTTTCTACACTCCTCCAAATTGCTGAGAATATAGATGTTTGGAGAACTTTTTGTACTGATGTCTCCAGTGTCACACCCATATGATACTGATGGGTCTTATTATTATTTTTATTTTTATTATTATTATTATTATTATTATTATTATTATTATTATTATTATTATATTTCCAAAATGTAGTCTTCTTTATGGATGCTTTGAATTCTTCCTGGTGGCACTATAATTTCTCTTGTTTAATATCTTCGTGAAACTCTTCCTGGTGGCACTATAATTTCTCTTGTTTAATATCTTCGTGAAACTCTTCCTGGTGGCACTATAATTTCTCTTGTTTAATATCTTCGTGAAACTCTTCCTGATGGCACTATAATTTCTCTTGTTTAATATTTTCCTGGTCAATCTTTTTGCCTGCAACATTGGCTAATATTTTAACATTTAGTTTCAACAATGAGATATGAGGCTTTGGGTTGAAACAACAATGAGATATGGGACTGGGTTGAAATAACAATGAGACATGAGCCTTGGGTTGAAGCAATGATGAGATATGAGACTTTGGGTTGAAACAACAATGAGATATAGAGAATTGGGTTGATACAACAATGAGATATGAGACTTTGGGTTGAATGCACATGCGGTTTCATCTGTGGGTCTCATAAATGGCTCACTAGACAAACCAACCATGCAACAGAAAACCTTAGTAGATGACATGCCTTTATATTGAGGTTATCTTCTTATAGAAACTTCATGGCACGTCATCTATACAATCCCGTAGTCGTAACCTTCGATAACAGTTACCATGTTGTTCTAACAGGCCGACTTTGTGCTTGAACTAGTTATTGGCACGGCGTGGGTGGGTGGAACAACAAAGAAACCTGTCGTAGGTTTGCCAGAGTTGTACCCTGATGTCGATGTCTGTTTTGGCAGCAGTAGACTTTAAACACCATTGAGTCGAATGGCTTCTGGAACAGAGGGCGGAGCACTTATGGGAATGCCCCACATGCTGTGAAGCCAGTTTCTAATCAAGAATCAAGAACTTTGGGTTGATACAACAATGAGATATGATACTTTGGGTTGAAATAACAATGGGATATGAGACCATGGGTTGAAACAACAATGAGATATCAGACTTTAGGTTGAAACAACATCCAAGAACTACATGAAATAACATCAGATCATTGAACATTGGAGAGTCCTGGTTTCTGTCTTTTACACCACAATTTCTTGCTTGATATGACCCCTTTTTCCGTTGGCCCACCTGTAAATGGATACCTGACACATGAGTTTGGGAAGATAAAGACAGCAAGAAAGGGAACTGTACTCCCACGTAGTAGTTGCTGTGACTTAAGACATGAAGAGTTATCTTCATCCCCTCTGACAGGTTGCTGCTATTGGACATTCCTTTACTTTATACCATATAATATGTTGCAGGAACTTAAAGAAAAAGAGGAAGAGTGAATGCCAGCCATTAGCAATATTCCAGGATATAAAGTAGCAGATATTCTTATTTTTCTGACTTTAATTCTTCTCCAGTGCATGTGAAGTTTGATGTTGATAACCTTAAGGAGAGCCCAGATCTGGAAATTGTCTCTGAACATTCCATAAAGTCAGTGTGTCACAATGTGGGAACATACAGGTTGGTTTATTTAATCTATGAGAAAATAATAGAATTGCTGACGTAAAGCTAGGTAACCAAGGTGATAAGTTAGGTAACCAAGGTGATAAGTTAGGTAACCAAGGTGATAAGTTAGGTAACCAAGGTGATAAGTTAGGTAACCAAGGTGATAAGCATAAAAATAAATTTGTTTTTAGCATCTGTTTTCATGCCCTCACATGATTTCTTTTGCTACTTCGGCACTCTCCACCTTGTCAAATATCCTCTCATAGTGGTTATTTATACTCTATCTCTCTTGTTGCAGGATGTGATCCTACCAGATTTCCAAGAGGATGCTGTGCAGAAAATTAAGAATTTTAGTGTTGCAGTTTTATTTGTTCCAATGACCCAACATATCCAGCTTCAGCAGTGTTATTCATACATTCAGTATTTTATAAATTCCATGGACCACTGGACATGTGTAGCCATATCACTAGTATGGCAATATGTGCATTGTAACCTGTTTATCAGCTGATTTGCAGCACATTCACCTCCTTTTGTCAACCATCTGAATGTTGACTATAGTCATTGTTGCTTGATATTTTGCCATTGTCTGAGTTACTTCTTCTGTGTTCATTCTCAAATAATCAGCATGAATTTTCATGTGATCTGAGTGTGTGAATATGTTATATTGCTAGTTTGACAGCAAAGCTATGTTATTTATGCCTCCTAGCAATCAATTTCAGCATACCTTTTTTCAGATTAGCTTCCCTAGCATCTGACAGCCTTCCTATCTATTACCAGGACGCGAGAGTGTATCTTCTCTTAGCTTTTATAGTTTATCGTCTAATATGTCCTTAAAACTTGCAGGTCAAAACATGTCCCTGGTTGGCAGTTTTCTGGGGTCAGAAGTGGTAAGCAAGCATTTGGACTTGGTTTGACTGCACTTAATGTATAAGGTTTTCTGCTCTCAGAGACTATCAATCTGACTACAGACACTCAAATATCCTTTTTAGTAGAAAATTTAACCCATAACATTTATTAATGTTGTGGTGGTGTGAGATGTTAGCGATCTCACATTTCAGTGGCTCTACTATATGAGGTTGGTAGCCATTGTCTCTCCATTGCAGTCTTTACTTCCCAAATTAATCCGGTACCCATTTAAGACCTGGTCGACCCTGGAGCCTGATCAGAAAGCATTTCACCTAACTGGTGGATGAACTCAGTACCATTCATGTGCGAAGCCAGTGTGCTTCCAGCCCATCCATTTTAGTAATTTATTCTTAATAATAATAATAATAATAATAATAATAATAATAATAATAATAATAATAACAATCATTATCATCATCATAGAGGCCATATAAATGTGGTCCTACAGAAGAGTATTGAGAATCCCTTTTATAGCTAGAAAAACTAAGGAGATACAGAGTTAAGCATTTCTCCATATTCTTGCCATGTCTTAATCTTTGCAGATTTAATGATTTTCTTGGTGTTAATCTATGCTGTTTTGTATGCTAAGTAATCTTCATGAGTTTGCTTGTTACCCATTTCTTGTATTTTTGTTTTTTTATCTTTCGTTGCGTTCTTTACCTCCTCTGTCCACCAAGCTGTTATTTTTGGTTTTGTGCCTTTATGGTTTTTTTATCCGCATATGTATCCTGCTGTTTGTAAGATGACATTTTTGAAATATTTCCATTCTTCTTCTATGTACTGGGTGTTTTCTGGTAGCTTTATGAACTCTTCGTTAACTCCATGGATATATTTTTGCGTTTGACATTACCTCAGTTTTTTTCTGTACTATACATAACCAATAGCATACTAGATACATAGTCATTGATCAAAGACGAAGAAGAAATAAATCCGATGTGAGATTTGGTTCTACAATTAATCATATTTTGTATTTGATTTCTAGGTCATGTAAAACCTTAGACCACATGTGGCTGAATGTTGTCAAGAAGTTGAACGCAGATGTCAAAGTTGGTAGCATCTAGCAGACGTGTTTACTTGGTGGTTACAACTGTTTACTTGGTGGTTACAACTGTTTACTTGGTGGTTACAACTGTTTACTTGGTGGTTACAACTGTTTACTTGGTGGTTACAACTGTTTACTTCGTGGTTACAACTGTTTACTTCATGGTTACAACTAACCGATTAGCTGTGCTGGATACTTCAAATAAAAACAACATAAAAACAGAGTTCAAGAAACGGTGCTACTTCATTCATGGTGGTCATGTTTAATTACAAGCATTTGTATTGGGGAATTTATATACATTTTTGTTATGCATAATTCTCTCCTGTATTATTCAGCTCAATATTTTATTTCAGTTCATATACATAATGTTTAATATATTTACATGTAGGGGCCTTCAAAGTTGTTCCTGATGACTGTGTCACACATTATTTACATGTAGGGGCCTTAAAAGTTGTTCCTTATGATTGTGTCATAAATCATTTACATGTAGAAGACTCAAAATTGTTCCTGATGACTGTGTCATACATTATTTGCATGTAGGGGCCTACTAAATTGTTCCTGATGACTGTGTCATGCATAATTTAGTGCTGACTGCCTAAATAAACCTGTGACAGTATCTACATTTAGCTATTAAGATTTGTTTGAGTCAGTCAAGATTAGAGATTAGAATGTAACAATAACCACTAAACTGTTATGACTAAAAAAAATGGAAATGTTATGTTAAAAATGTTTGTTTAATTGTGCTGTAAACCCACTACCTCATGAGTAACAATCCACTATCATAACTTCAGGATGAGCGCCATGATATTCTTCATATAGACATCCCCATAGAATGTATTATATTAAACTGTTATAGAACGTCCATGGTTTAGTTCAGAAGTTTGCCCCTCAAATTACCTCTGTTATAGAACGTCCATGGTTTAGTTCAGAAGTTTGCCCCTCAAATTACCTCTGTTATAGAACGTCCATGGTTTAGTTCAGAAGTTTGCCCCTCAAATTACCTTTTCATCAATTTTTGTTGTTAATGTTTATATTAATTTGTTATGTCTCCAGTTAAATATTTGCTATGACCTCACACTGGTATATGCTCATTTTGTCATTTTGTTGTTGTTACATTTGTTCATGAATTCTCACTGAATCTCTCCTGTAGCAGGACAATACTCTTACTAGATGTCTATCAGAATGTAGACCAGAGAACTGAAATGCATTATGTTGCCATAATATTTGTGCCAGTGACCCAGCACATCCATCTTCAGTCACTAAAACTATACATTCAGTAGTTTTACCTCTTCCACTAGACAGTGCATGTCTAAACAATAATGCTAGTAGGTAGGCCATACAAGAGAACTAGTTTCCGTACTACACATTGGGAATCAAACTCAAAACTAACCACTGTCAAACTAACTTGCTTGACCTTTTTGTTGTTATCTGTGATCCTTTTGACATAGCCAATGATGCCCACTCTATTATCTTAATAATAATGGATATGCTCTCAGACCAGTGTGCCCACTCTGTTATCTTAATAGCAGGGGATATATTCTCACAACAGTATGCCCACTTTATTATCTTAATAGCATGGGATTTGTTCTTGCACCACTGTGCCCACTCTGTTGTCTTGAGGACTAAAGACTGTGCTTTGCCTTTGGCAGTCACCACAACAGTGCATGAGAAATTTTTGTATTGTATCGCTGAAAGATAAAATTCTGTCCCAACCATGGTTTGAACCTGAAACCTCAGATACCTCACAATTCCAAGTCTAACATTCTCACCATTCATCACAGTCTCCACTGTTTGGTGGTATTTTAGATTTCATAGGATTTCACAGAAATAAATCACCAGAGATTAGACTTAAGGGAAAAAATAGAGATACATGGGGAGTGTTGTAGTTAAATACCGAACACTAACACATCAACAGGGGCAAATGGAATTTCGACTAAAAGTCAAATTTGTTTCAGATAAGTGGTTTTTCTTTGATATTACTTGTTCTTTTTCTTCTTTTATTATAATTGCTCCGTTCTTTTCGTTTTACTCTCTCTTCTGTTCATGCCTTATATGTATTTTTTTCTCATTTTTTTCTTTTCATCGTATCTTCATTATCTTCCCTTGCTCCTCTCTTACATCATGATTCTCTGTTTGTAGTATTCATTTTTGTTTCTTTGTATTTGTCGTGAAGACTTTTTTAGTGGAAATGTCATTTGTCCCTGTTGACATCGTTAATGTGTTCTGTATTTCACCGCAACATTCCCTACATATCTCTTTATTTCTCCTCATTACTCTGTGCTGCACCAGCCCTCACATTTTCAGTACGTTGGGTTGTTGCCTAACACTACAGATGTACCCTTTTAGACATATAATTTAGCTTTGTTTATTTATGGAGGTTGGTCTGTTTTCCAAGTTTTCCTTTCTCATAGCTTTAACTTAATCTATAGCCCCACTCTCGCTCAGTTCATCTTCTCATCATTCTCTCGCTCAGTTCATCTTCTCATCATTCTCTCACTCAGTTCATCTTCTCATCATTCTCTCACTCAGTTCATCTTCTCATCATTCTCTCACTCAGTTCATCTCATCATTCTCTCACTCAGTTCATCTTCTCATTATTCTCTCGCTCAGTTCATCTTCTCATCATTCTCTCACTCAGTTCATCTTCTCATCATTCTCTCCCTCAGTTCATCTTCTCATCATTCTCTCACTCAGTTCATCTTCTCATCATTCTCTCGCTAAGTTCATCTCATCATTCTCTCTCTCAGTTCATCTTCTCATCATTCTCTCGCTAAGTTCATCTCATCATTCTCTCACTCAGTTCATCTTCTCATCATGCTCAGTTCATCTTCTCATCATTCCATGTATATTCTATTGGTAAAATCTATACTAACTGTTGCTTCATCCTTCCTTTGATGGAAACATTTCTTTCTTTTCACTTTAACCTTTTATGCCTTGCAGTGTCAGGAACAGAAGAGTTTTCTGGAGACTGCCTTTTTGTGGCTTCCTGTATGTTTGTTTTTATGTTCTCTGTTATTTCTGTAATCCATCTCTTGCATGGTCTGCCTCTGGCTTTGTATCCATCATGCCTGTGTAGCAATGTATAGATGGAAACATTGATGTGTAATTTATGACTGCTTATTGGCTGAGTATGAACTACTTTATTCTATAGCAGACATTACATTTCCTTTTTAAATTTGTGCAGGTGTTGTCAAAGTCCCACTGTATTTCTCTTATAGCAGGACAATGGTCCTACAAGATTTCTCTTATAGCAGGACAGTGGTCCTATAAGTTTTCAAGCTGGGTGTAGTCCAGAGAACAGACATGTGTTGTGTCACCATTTTATGTGCACCAAGGACCTGACACATCCAACTTTGACAAGATACTTCATTGATTTATGAAGGCCTTTCCCCTTATTTTGGACATTCCTTCAGGAGTGCATAGTCCTTCAGGGCTCAAAGGTGGGGGGGGGGGGGGGGGAGACCATCAACTTTCCCCTTATCTTGGACATGCCTGGTGGTGTCGATATCCTTTCTTCCAGGTGATACAAATATAAAAACAAAATTTTTACAATGTTTTTTTACAGTTTATTTCAGAATTTCTCACATCTTATCTATTTATAAAATAGGCACTCTTGTTTAAATCTAAAATAGCTGTTACATGCCATAATGTGTACAGTTTGATATGAATTTCTCTTTGATATGAATTTCTCTTTATGAACAAATTATTTTAGGAATCCATTCATAAATCCACAATGCATCGGGATCATAGGAGTACTACATTGGATGAGTCAATCAATACGCAATCCTCCAGTAATTTCTATCCTCAGCAATGCAGATGATTATGAAAAAACTTTTCCTGTATAATCATTGATGTTATTTGCGCATGATTTTCTTTGTCCCCCCTCTTTGTTCACCTTCAACTATACCCTTCAATATTATTTTTGGCAGGGAATCATTTTGGCATACAAGTCCAAACCATGCAAGTTTTTGTTTTACTTATTGAAAGAAGTCATTCTTGTGAATCTGTGAGACTCTCTACTTTATTTCTTATGTTCACATTTCTCTTATGTTCTCTATAGGAAATGCACAAAAATTTCTATAGCACTAGTATTCAAATTCCTGTATTTATCCCTCCATTTCTGTGGTGAGCGTCCAGCTCTTACAACAGCATAAAAGATAACATTAGTGAATTATAAATTCTTACCTTCACTATAAATTTATATTATTCATTCATCCATTTTTCGCTGAAGTTAGCCATAGGGCAGAGGTCAGATCTCTCCAATTCTGTCTGTTTAAAGCTATTCTGTGCAGTTCTTGAATAGTATGTATATTGATTGTTTTACTTTCTCTAAGTATTGTTCTTCTGAGTGTTCCATTTGAGTGAACAAGAATTGTAACTAGATCACTGTACGACAATCCCACAATGATGAAGAGAAATCACATGTGCTATCTTAAATATCTGATGTTGTAATACACAGTTTGTCAAAAAATAATTCGTTGGAATGAAAAAGAATTGGAATGAACTGACTTCTGTTACACAAATTGGTCTGGATTTTATGATGTTAGTTGATTAATCCAACGATCAATGGAATGACCCAGACTTGATTGGAGAAACACCCTCCATCAACGGATGTCACTACCGGAAGCCTTATATTATTAGTGAGTTATAAATTCTTACCTTCACTATAAATTTATATCAATGAATTATAAATTCTTACCTGCACTATAAAATTATATCATTAGTGAGTTACAATTTCTTATTTTCATTATAAATTTTAGAAATACAATCATGAAAAATGCATTGAAAAAATAAAAGTGCTGTTACATCAGCGACAGTTCTTCTCCAACTCATTATTAATTAAACAGTACGCCTAAGTTATGCATCAATCTTCTCAATTTTATATGTAACCTACTTATCCATTACTTTATTATCATCAATTTATTTCACCATTAATTTAGGTAAAGTAACTCCCCTCAGGGTCGTAGTTATTTTTTCAGTAAAGAAGGGGTTTTACCCTTAAACAAACCAAAGTTATTTGCCTGTTTTCGTATGTAAGAATCTCTTTTTGACTGAAAGTGTGGTGAGGATATTTTTTGCCAAAAATCATGAAGGGATGTTTATCAACCTTTTGGTTACATTCTTAATATTAAAAGTAATGTTCTGATTTGCCCCATGATGTTGGCATAAATGTAGCAATATTGAAACTCTCTACCAAAGACAATCATGCATATTTCATGACAATCACTGACTATTTTTAAAAAAAACAATGAAAGTCTACAAAATGTATAATATTGCCAAAAATCACTCAACCAAAAAAATTCTTGGTTGATTGCTAAATCCTGAATAGGAAATGCTATCAAATTTGTTTATTATTAGACATTATTAGTCATTATTCATTATTAGTACCCAGCATGTTTTTATTTGTTTTCTTATATCCCTTGGGGGCATAAGATTTGTTAACATTTTGAAGATGACTAGTGGACTCATAGTTAACACCAGTAATCAATAGAAATTAAATGAGGCAGTTTTGCAAATTTATAATCAACATTTCATTTGTTCTTTCTTCTTCTGTGTTCAATCTCAAACTTGTGCTGATTAACAGGGTGTATAGGGAGAGCATCACGGAAAGAGAAGAAAGCAGACAAAGATGTTTTAACAAAACTTAATATGGTGAAAGAATTATTAAAGGAAATAAAGATCAGGCAAATAAGATATTTTGGACACATTAAAAGACATGACACCTTGTTCAAGATCTTACTTGAGGGTAAAGTCAAAGGAAAAGCAAGAGATAGACAGAGTTACAAGTGGGAGAGTAACATCACGTGAAGAACAGGTTACAATCTAGAAGAGTGCATCACCAAAACAAGACAGTGAATGTGGGAGGTCTGTTGCAGCCAACCTGCAGCACTTGATGATGATGATGAATTTGGAGAATGGAATGTCCTGTGTCATGGTTCACATCTTAGCCATGATATTTGATCGCACATCCGACTTCAGCATGGCTTCTGGGTCACTTTGACTATATGGGATGGGACCTCCAACTCTACCATATAACCTCCTTAGTCGCCTCTTACGACATGCATGGAAGGTAAACATAATAACTAATCTTTTCTCCCCTTTTGGGCCCTTCAAACACACGGGTGAAACTCCTACTGAGTAACAGAATGTACTCTGGAGAATGGAATGTATTATGTCATGGTGTACATCTTGACTGCAATATCTGTGCCTTTTGGTATGACACATCCAACTTCAGCATGACTTCTGGGTCATTTTAATCTATGGGATGGGACTTTATCTTTATTGTGATATCTTAATGATGATCTTGTTTCTTCATTTATCTTGTTACATGTATATCTTTTATGATATCTTACCGGTGATCTTGTTTCTTCATTTATCTTGTTACATGTATATCTTTGTTAAGATATCTTTTTTTTTCATAATTTATCTTATTTTATGAATATCTTTATTATATCTTGTTGATCTTGTTTCTTCATTTATCTTGTTACATGTATATTTTTTTATAATGATCTTGTTTTTTACATTTATCTTGTTACATGTATATTTTTATTATGATATCTTACTGATCTTGTTTTTTTTTCATTTATCTTGTTACATGTATATTTTTATTATGATATCTTACTGATCTTTTTTTTTTTTCATTTATCTTGTTACATGTATATAATACATGTAACTATATAGAAATAATAGAAATAATACAGTGGAATCCCTCTAAAACACATTCTTTTATAACATATTTCCCTATATAACAACACTTTTCCAAATCCCCACTTGCCAGTATGTTTAGTGTAGTAGTTAAGCTGTTCACCTTGTGTTCAAGAGTTCATGGGTTAGAACCAGGCTCATGTCGTCTTGTTTACAAGGTGGATTTTTTCGGAGATCCCTGTGGATTATCACTTGAAGCTACGGAGTTACGTGCTATGAGTGGTAGTCTCGGCAGGTGACGCGCCATTTCGTTGAGAGTGACAGAGTATAAATGGGAAACTTAGTACAGTGAAGTCAATCCTCAACGACTTTTGAACCCGTTTAAAAAAATATTTAATATTGTTTTTACTGTATAGAACACAGATCTGTTACTACATACATATTTTGTCAGTCAGGACCAAGTTGTTATAACAGGATTCCACTGTGTGCCTCTTTTGTTATATAGGGAAATATATATGTTATATGTGTTTGTTGTTCTATGACTATTGTCAGTCTCATGTGTTTGTTGTTCTATGACTATTGTCAGTCTCATGTGTTTGTTGTTCTATGACTTGACAGTCTCGTGTGTTTGTTGTTCTATGACTTGACAGTCTCGTGTGTTTGTTGTTCTATGACTTGACAGTCTCATGTGTTTGTTGTTCTATGACTTGACAGTCTCATGTGTTTGTTGTTCTATGACTTGACGGTCTCATGTGTTTGTTGTTCTATGACTTGACAGTCTCATGTGTTTGTTGTTCTATGACTTGACAGTCTCATGTGTTTGTTGTTCTATGACTATTGTCAGTCTCATGTGTTTGTTGTTCTATGACTTGACAGTCTCATGTGTTTGTTGTTCTATGACTTGACAGTCTCATGTGTTTGTTGTTCTATGACTATTGACAGCCTCATGTGTTTGTTGTTCTATGATTGATATCAAGTTTTTTTTTGTTTTGTGTGCGTGTGTGTTCTCACACTTCCACAATGTTTGTAATGTTGAAGTATAATAGTCATACTGAAGCTTGTTCATCAACAGTTAAACACTAATATTGTCTATTATCTCCGTAATTACCAAGCGTATGGGCTTCATATTTTGCCTGTGTGGATTATTTAATAACTACGTTAATGATTTATGATTTATTTGTTTAGACTGCACGGATTTATTGCAGCAGTTGCTACAAATGTCATTTTTAAGATAGCATACTTTTATATTATGTGGAAATGAAATTTTACAGTAATTTTTTATATAGGTGTATCATTCATGTGTTGTTACATTTGTAAAAATGAAGCATCTCGAATGTAATATTTTCTTTCGTTGTGTTGAGATTATATGCAATGAGATATATAGTTAACAGTTAAACGTTTATGAAATTGTAGTATTATCTACATTCTTGTTAATTTAAAATAAATGTAAACATACATTGTACTTGCCATAGTCATCATCATCATCCTGATAAGAACATTCTAAGTACTAGTGAAGATTCTGGAATCTTCGACCAAAACATTTTCAGACTTCATGTTACAATGTGGAGAAATAAAAAAATGTCTAGCCTTTAACATTATCAGTCTAGACCTCATGTTGGCCACTTCTTTTCCTTACACCCTCACATCTACTTGCTCTGAAGGATTGTTTTAGAGAGAAATTCATTTCTCTTCAAATGACTAAATCAAACAAGCTTACTATGTTAAACAATTGTCGCTATGGTCTTGTTGCCCAGCAATGGTATATTTTGAATGTCTCATATGTCTGTACAATGATAGAGGTGTCAGTTTGGCTGTGCTGTTTTCCTATTTGTTCACTATTATCTTGATGTTCTCTAATTCTTCTTATTTCTCTATTCATAATCCAATGAATCGTAAAGATCAATAATTGTAGTTGGTTGAACGAAGTGTATCCCATCTATTTGCCAATATTCTTCTTTCACTTTCAATATATGGTCTTCATATTTTATCCAGAATTCTTTGTCAATGGCGGAGAGCATATTATATGCAATTTTCTGAACATCATTAAGTTTGAAGGTTTCATTTTCCTTTGCCACTGCTCTCTGAATTTTAGCTCAAACAAATTCTATTGGATGTAACTGTGAATGGTACGCGCATCTTAGTAATCTTAAACATCTATGTCCATGCTCCTCTACAATTTTATCAATGTGAAAGTCTTTGCTCTGTGTGCATTCTTTACCAACAACAGTAATTCCGGTTTCAAGAAAATGGAATATGATATTTTTTATCTATTCCTTAGTAAATGAGGATTTAGAGATCTTATCTTCACATGCAACAACATTATGGTAGGAAACATTTCCATAACCAGACAGGGGGGGGGGGGGGGGGTTTATCTAATGATGGTAGTACCATTGCCTCTATCCACTTTCTAAATATATGACCATTCATCTCAGTATGGTAGTCTCGATTAGTGTTAGATTTGTAAGTGAAAATTAGTTCACCATTCTGCAAAAACTATTTTGTCAGCTGCCTGTATGTGCCATTATTAATTGTTGAATTTACTGCTCAGCATATATCTCTTAATAGTTCCATCTACAGATTGCCATTCCTTTTCATTAGTGTGGTGAGCTTTCATTAGTGTGGTGAGCTTTCATTAGTGTGGTGAGCGTTCATTAGTGTGGTGAGCGTTCATTCATGTTATTCATTTATATATACAATATTGTAATTTTCTTTACGCATCTTCCTAATTTGTCACAAATATTTACTTCAAAGAGTTACTAAATGAGGTTTCTCACAAATGACGCTTCTGTCGCATGTATACTTGTGAAATGTAAATCCAGCACCCCTTACAGTTTTCCATAATTTAATTTTCAAAATATGAATGTTGTTCTTTTCAAGAAACTTGACCAATTTTTTTAGTGTTAATACTTCTTTGCAATCCAAAAGTCTATGAATGTCTCTTTTAATAATTTCTTCATCAAAGATACCTACAACAGTTTTTTTTCTGACTCTCATTTCATTTGCTTTTGTAAAATTACGATTTATCTTCTCATATCCATCTTTAAAGTTTTGTGCAGTTAATACCCATGGCAGTTGTATTCTATTTGAATGTTTTGAAATACTGTTAAACAGGAGATACCTCATCTCGCTGCCTGTGAAAAAACATTTGTACAATCTCCTTCTTCTTCTTCAGCGTTCATTCTCAAACTCCTGCTGGATCGTTCTAGTAGCAGGAACATGGTCCTATTAGATTTCCAGCAGGATGTAGTCCAGAGAATGGAAATTCGTTGTGTCACTGTTTTATTTACGCCAATGGCCCGACACATCCGTCTTTGGTGAAATTTGTATAATCTCATAGCTATACTTTTTAGTGTAACAAATGTAACTTTCAAAGACATGGTTATAATATTGCCTTAAATGCTGCTTCATGATACACCGTAAATAAATGCAAAAACTTGATATGTTGAAGACAAAGTACAAACAAACAATCAAATATATAACTCAATATTTTGTAATGATACACGCCCACCGTAGATAACTATAAAACTCATGTGTTCCACATAACGTAATTTGCTCAATGATCTGTACGCCAAATTTGAGGAGTATTATCAAAAATATAAAAAAATACTTTGTGGTATTTCACGTTTCTTACCGATATGAACTAACCGTGTAAAGCAAAACATAAAACATGGTAGTTTCTACTGTAAACCCATTTAATTTTATAGCTATCAACAAACAAGTATTGCTATCTTAAAAACGACATTCATAGCAACTGCTGCTATAAATCCGTTCAGTCTAGATCATAATTATCATTAACCTGGTCATGAAATAATCCACTCATGCAAAATATCCAGCCCATACGCTCAGTAATTACGGAGATAATAGACAATATCGGTATTCAACTATTGATGAATGAGCTATTGTTTGTTGTTTTGTTTGTTACATGGGGGATTAAATCCTCTTAGCTGAGGTAAGACCTTTTCAACCTAAGACAGAAGTCTATGAACGAGCTATTGATTACTAGAAGGATGTTATCCAGAACACTGCCGTTTCATTTGACCAATAGCCTGGCCCGTCTTACTTCAGTTGTAAACTTTAGACAATATTTGTTGTATATTTATCTTGTTAGCCTTGTTACTAAAAATGCAGTATGAAAAAAAAGAGAACTTTAGTGGTTGTATTCTTCATTTTCATATATCTTGACATTTGATGTTTCTTTTGTAAAACATTGATTTTTTCTTTTGTTTACCATCTTTTATGCCTGTGTTATCTAGTCAAAAGAGGAGCAAAGAATAGCACTGTTATCTACTATGAGTGTTACAGGGGACAACAAAGGAGGTAGGGGGAGGGGCTGGCTGTCCTATCCCATAAAAGGGTCAAAGTGATCCAGAAGTCATGCTGAAGTTGGATGTGTCAAGCCAAAAGGCCCAGATATTGCAGCTAATCTGTAAACTATGGCACAACATATTCTGTACTCTGGACTCCATCCTGTCTATCTGTAGAAGTTTGAGGAAGAAATCAGATGTAATCTTCTACCAATAGTTATTGTAACAGTATGTTAGAATCCTGTGTTCTACCAATAGTTATTGTAACAGTATGTTAGAATCCTGTGTTCTACCAATAGTTATTGTAACAGTATGTTAGAATCCTGTGTTCTACCAATAGTTATTGTAACAGTATGTTAGAATCCTGTGTTCTACCAATAGTTATTGTAACAGTATGTTAGAATCCTGTGTTCTACCAATAGTTATTGTAACAGTATGTTAGAATCCTGTGTTCTACCAATAGTTATTGTAACAGTATGTTAGAATCCTGTGTTCTACCAATAGTTATTGTAACAGTATGTTAGAATCCTGTGTTCTACCAATAGTTATTGTAACAGTATGTTAGAATCCTGTGTTCTACCAATAGTTATTGTAACAGTATGTTAGAATCCTGTGTTCTACCAATAGTTATTGTAACAGTATGTTAGAATCCTGTGTTCTACCAATAGTTATTGTAACAGTATGTTAGAATCCTGTGTTCTACCAATAGTTATTGTAACAGTATGTTAGAATCCTGTGTTCTACCAATAGTTATTGTAACAGTATGTTAGAATCCTGTGTTCTACCAATAGTTATTGTAACAGTATGTTAGAATCCTGTGTTCTACCAATAGTTATTGTAACAGTATGTTAGAATCCTGTGTTCTACCAATAGTTATTGTAACAGTATGTTAGAATCCTGTGTTCTACCAATAGTTATTGTAACAGTATGTTAGAATCCTGTGTTCTACCAATAGTTATTGTAACAGTATGTTAGAATCCTGTGTTCTACCAATAGTTATTGTAACAGTATGTTAGAATCATGTGTTCTACCAATAGTTATTGTAACAGTATGTTAGAATCTTGTGTTCTACCAATAGTTATTGTAACAGTATGTTAGAATCATGTGTTCTACCAATAGTTATTGTAACAGTATGTTAGAATCCTGTGTTCTACCAATAGTTATTGTAACAGTATGTTAGAATCCTGTGTTCTACCAATAGTTATTGTAACAGTATGTTAGAATCCTGTGTTCTACCAATAGTTATTGTAACAGTATGTTAGAATCCTGTGTTCTACCAATAGTTATTGTAACAGTATGTTAGAATCCTGTGTTCTACCAATAGTTATTGTAACAGTATGTTAGAATCCTGTGTTCTACCAATAGTTATTGTAACAGTATGTTAGAATCCTGTGTTCTACCAATAGTTATTGTAACAGTATGTTAGAATCCTGTGTTCTACCAATAGTTATTGTAACAGTATGTTAGAATCCTGTGTTCTACCAATAGTTATTGTAACAGTATGTTAGAATCCTGTGTTCTACCAATAGTTATTGTAACAGTATGTTAGAATCCTGTGTTCTACCAATAGTTATTGTAACAGTATGTTAGAATCCTGTGTTCTACCAATAGTTATTGTAACAGTATGTTAGAATCCTGTGTTCTACCAATAGTTATTGTAACAGTATGTTAGAATCCTGTGTTCTACCAATAGTTATTGTAACAGTATGTTAGAATCCTGTGTTCTACCAATAGTTATTGTAACAGTATGTTAGAATCCTGTGTTCTACCAATAGTTATTGTAACAGTATGTTAGAATCCTGTGTTCTACCAATAGTTATTGTAACAGTATGTTAGAATCCTGTGTTCTACCAATAGTTATTGTAACAGTATGTTAGAATCCTGTGTTCTACCAATAGTTATTGTAACAGTATGTTAGAATCATGTGTTCTACCAATAGTTATTGTAACAGTATGTTAGAATCCTGTGTTCTACCAATAGTTATTGTAACAGTATGTTAGAATCCTGTGTTCTACCAATAGTTATTGTAACAGTATGTTAGAATCCTGTGTTCTACCAATAGTTATTGTAACAGTATGTTAGAATCCTGTGTTCTACCAATAGTTATTGTAACAGTATGTTAGAATCCTGTGTTCTACCAATAGTTATTGTAACAGTATGTTAGAATCCTGTGTTCTACCAATAGTTATTGTAACAGTATGTTAGAATCCTGTGTTCTACCAATAGTTATTGTAACAGTATGTTAGAATCATGTGTTCTACCAATAGTTATTGTAACAGTATGTTAGAATCCTGTGTTCTACCAATAGTTATTGTAACAGTATGTTAGAATCCTGTGTTCTACCAATAGTTATTGTAACAGTATGTTAGAATCCTGTGTTCTACCAATAGTTATTGTAACAGTATGTTAGAATCCTGTGTTCTACCAATAGTTATTGTAACAGTATGTTAGAATCCTGTGTTCTACCAATAGTTATTGTAACAGTATGTTAGAATCCTGTGTTCTACAAAACTAATTCTTAACAAACATCTGTAGCATTTGTAATAAAAAACCTGAGTGCTACTTTCTGTGTCTTCATTGTGTGTCCAATTTTCACATCTGTATTAATATATACTTAACACTAGTGATCTAAATAGATTGATCTTTACAATACTGATCTAACTTTTCCAAATCCTATTCAACCTTGCCATGGTAGCTATCACCATCTCGAATATCAACTTAATCACTTAATCTCATTTCCCGAGTTGCCATCATGAAATATTTATGACTGGAGATATTTGAAGGTGATACCGAGTTGCCATCATGACATATTTGTGACTGGAGATATTTGAAGGTGATACCGAGTTGCCATCATGACATATTTGTGACTGGAGATATTTGAAGGTGATAATTTCATGATGATAAACACAATTAATGCATTATCAAGAAACATAGATAACTATATGTCTTTATTCAATATGAATATCGATAGATTCATAGTGACTAGAGAACGCACCTGGCAAAATTTGTCATCATCAAGAGTAATCTCTACAATAAAGGTTGGTAAATTTGTAAGAATGTGAATTGACTGAATTTGGAAATCGTGTTGACTCAAGTTGTAAGGTGAATTGGTGCCAGCTGAATGGACTGGATTCTTCTGTATTCGTTCTCAAACTCCTGCAGATTAGCAGGATGTAGTTTAGAGAACGGAATGTATTGTGTCATAGTTTACAGCATTGCTGCGATATCTGCCCCTTCTGCCGGAAACATACGACTTCAGCATGGCTTTGTGTCACTTTTACCCTATATGGGATGGGGCAGTCAACTCTACTCTACTCCTTAGTAGTCTCTTATGACATGCATGGAAGTTAAATAGTATTACATTCTTTGCTCCCTTTCGGGTCATGGAAACACATAGGCAAGACTGGATTCAAATCTCATTTTTTACTATCTGATTTATTTTAAATAAATCCTTGAAGCCTCAGAATATTGTTTCCTAAAGAAAAATGTATCAACAATGAATTCAAATAAAATTACAATGATATTAGTATATGATTGTCGGACTGTATCAATAATGAATTCAAATGAAATTAAAATGACATAAGTATATGTTTGTTGTCTTTTCTTTCAGTTTGGCTATTACTACATACACCAGTTTTGTATATGTCATCATGTGGTTTATGTACAGGTATGGTATAAGTCATTGTGCAAGAACAAGTATGGCATATGTCACAGTGCATGCACCACAAGTCTGGCATATGTCACAGTGCATGCACCACAAGTCTGGCATATGTCACAGTGCATGCACAACAAGTCTGACATATGTCACAGTATATATAAGACAAGTCACCATGTATTATGTTATATGTCACAGTGCATGCACCACAAGTCTGACATATGTCACAGTAGATTATATGACAAGTCACCATGTATTATGTTATATGTCACAGTGCATGCACCACAAGTCTGACATATGTCACAGTAGATTATATGACAAGTCACCATGTATTATGTTATATGTCATATGATAGCACTAGACAATTGAGAATTGTTCAATTCCTACTAATGGGAACTCTTAAATCAAAAGGTAACGGTAAAGGTAGGTCCCATAGCATCTGTCATCGGGGATGAAGATAACTCTTCATGTACTAAGCTGCAGCAACTATTAGGTGGGATGGCCAGTTCCCTTCCTTGCTGTTTTTTACCTTCCCTAACTCATGCGTCAGGTACTCATTTACAGCTGAGTCAACTGGAGGAGTGGTCGTGTCAAGTGAGAAAACACAACCCTGATTTTTTATTTTTTTATATCCGGTCTTAAACCAAATGACCTAAATACCCTTCACTGCTATATTTAAGACCAATTTTCAGCTCAATGTATCATGCGATGTCACTCTTCCCCTTTTTCTACTCGTCTTATCTTTGTCCCAAGACATACAGTGTGGAGGAAAATAAACAGGCTGATGAATTAGCTAACCTCACCACTATAACAGATGGTCAGCCTATGGACTGAGCAGACATACTCTGTGTTCTTCGTAAGTCTGCGCCATCAGAGGATTTTGAGATAAATGAGCATGAGTCAATATTGAGAATGAGCAATTAGGAGTGAGGATAGGAATGAGTCATAGAGAACAACTAACAAATATTTCAAAAAATAACACTGAACCAACATATAACCAGAAACATCAGCTGTTATTTGTTATGAGAGATTTACTGAAGCCAAGATCTGAGCACCTGTGGACATGTCCTGTGTGCAAAGAGGATAATCAACATACCTAACCTAACCTACTTCAGACTTTGTACATATATTGTATTGTGCACTCAGTGTATTTCAAAATGTCTAAAATATTTTAATCAAAGTACAAACTCATAATCTTTCAATCACAGTACAAACTCTGTGATTAAGTCTCTCCGGCAAATATCAATTGATGTTCAGTCTTTCCGGCAAATATCAATTGATAAGTCTCTCTGGCAAATATCAATTGATGTTCAGTCTCTCCGGCAAATATCAATTGATGTTCAGTCTCTCCGGCAAATATCAATTGATGTTCAGTCGCTCCGGCAAATATCACTTTGTAAGTATGCTGATACTTATTGTGGGCTGACGGTTACACCCACCCATCATTCGGTCACACACATGTGCTCAGGTTTATTCAAGCTACATTTAAATATTGAATACCCAAAGTACGAATCATGGTCGCTCTCAAGAAAGCATGAAATTGGTGTAAAGATGAGAACAGTCCGTAAATAGAAACATATGATACGTATATGAAGAGACTTATAAATCCGAATTGAACTGGAACTGTTACACTCTGATGGATTTATTGAGACGAGGATTGGAGCTCCGATAGATTTGTTTTGTGTGTGCTGATGACCACAATTTGTATGAAACACACAAGTCACATGTCTTATATGACAACAATTTTTATGAAACACGAATGTCTTATCTGATCACAATTTGTATGAAACACACAAGACACATGTCTCATCTGATCACAATTTGTATGAAACACACAAGACACATGTCTCATCTGATCACAATTTGTATGAAACACACAAGACACATGTCTCATCTGATCACAATTTGTATGAAACACACAAGACACATGTCTCATCTGATCACAATTTGTATGAAACACACAAGACACATGTCTCATCTGATCACAATTTGTATGAAACAGATACAAAGACAGATAAAACATAACCATAACAGATCACAATAGATTTTCATATCCATTTATGTCAACTAATATAGTTCAGCATTTCAATATCAACAATTCAGAACAATATGTCCAATATTTTGCAATAAACAGAAGAAAAATATGTTGACTAAAATTATTTAGAAATTGACAAAGTTTAAATATCATTAATGAACATTACGTTATGTCCAAAAATGATGCCATCTGCAGAATGATCATTGCAGAATATCCAAATCCACAATAATGACATCTGCAAGATGGTCATTTCTGGTCTTGTTATGCCATGATAACACTCAAACAGCATATTATTTATTTAGTCCTTGATGCTTTCTCTCAATATACAGGTTAAGTGTAGAGATGTACCAAGCTCAGGGATTCTCTCTTACGAGAAGGGCCTACATTTCATGTTTTAAGAAATATGCTCAATCTGAAATTTTAAGTAATCTGTGATGTCACCGTTCCGCTGCATTCCTAGTTACAAAATGGCTGCCATAATTACTTTGACCGATAAAAATGCAGTACAATTGTTACAGTTGTGAGGAGTGCTGCCAGATGCAAAGATATGCATGCAGGGTCATCCTATCAATTTAACTGCAAATGATTCAGAATAAGATTGGCTTTGGAACAGCCTGGCACCACTAAAAAAGCTACCACACTGAGTTGATGTGGCGATCTATGCTGCAGGCCAATGTTAACACATTCTACGCCATACAAGGTACGAACCCCAGTCTTTTCTATTGCATAACCTGAGTTTGTTCCAATTCCCATCCATACAACCCTCCTACCTAAGCAGGCTTAAAATTAAAAATAGATTCATAAATAATTGTTTAAATATTGTCTAAATCTTTAAATAATTAAAAATAAATATGCACCCATAGCATGATAAACATAACCAATGGAAATAATCAGGAATAAACAAAGAACACAGGTTTGTCGCTCTTGCTATCCTATATTTCGTTCTGTATTTTTTGAAAAAATGTAGGCTCTCCTCCTAGAATGGATCAGGACTCATATATCAGGAGCTCTCCTCCTAGAATGGATCAGGACTCATATATCAGGAGACACACTGATCTACATCTTGTATTATCTGAGATATGGTAAATGTAAGCTGAGTCATGCACCAGCTTCATAG
The DNA here is from genome assembly GCA_034231615.1 of Meghimatium bilineatum. Taxonomy (NCBI): domain Eukaryota; kingdom Metazoa; phylum Mollusca; class Gastropoda; order Stylommatophora; family Philomycidae; genus Meghimatium; species Meghimatium bilineatum. Next base: position 35,592,490 of record CM067301.1, read on the forward strand.
CACATGGTTTCTCATAAGTGCTCAGCTGTCTAGTCAGTGGTTGATATAGCACATGGTTTCCCAAAAGTGTTCAGCTGTCTAGTCAGTGGCTGACATAGCACATGGTTTTCCATAAGTGTTCAGCTGTCTAGTCAGTGGCTGACATAGCACATGGTTTTCCATAAGTGCTCAGCTGTCTAGCGTCACCTATCACACATTCTCAGTAGCAATGATGTTATTACCAGAGTATATGCCCTTGTATCCAACTTCCTGGTGGCTGGGTAAACTACAGGATTCATTTTTATTTCAAACCATGAATAACGAGTGGACTTTTAAACTCAGGTCTGCTGGCGAATTACTTAACATCACACTACGAGGCTACAAAAAATTATCTTCCTATTAAAAATCTTGTCCAGCAAACAAAATAAATATGACAATCTTAATGGTGATTGAGACTTCTGAATCTATCAGCTACCACAGATTTAACAAAAAACACATCCCACTTATAACAGTCAGTATACACTCCCACAGAGTTAACAACAAACACATCCCACTTATAACCCTTGTTATATTCTTTTCAATATTTACTTGTCTCTCTTTCCTCTGAGTTGTTCTAAACCTTTCCTGCTGATTTCCTGTTCTGCTATCTGTCCTACACAACAGCATTCTACCTTCCTCAGAATATATGTCTCCCTCTTCTAGAAATGATTTTTAGGCAAAGCAGTAATTAGGTAGGTAATGAGTTAGACGGTGCTTTCTGAGCAAAGCAGTAATTAGGTAGGTAATGAGTTAGACGGTGCTTTCTGAGCAAAGCAGTAATTAGGTAGGTAATGAGTTAGACAGTGCTTTCTGAGCAAAGCAGTAATTAGGTAGGTAATGAGTTGTCCAGAGCATTACATGGATATACTGCCCTGGTCATGCTGGGGTCAGAGGAAACGAGAGAGCCGACTTACTGGCAGGCAATGCGGCAATAGACGGCACATTGCTGAGAAGAGATAAAGCAGATTTAATAAAGGCAGTAATAAATTCATTTCAAGATGCAGATGATGTCAATGAGGTTGAGAACATACACATACAGAGAATGTTAGAAATGGGAGTATTCAGAGGTGAGGGGAGGAAAAGTACATTTTTGGAAAGTCCCGAAGATCACACAATCAACACCTGACCGGAACTATGAGTCTACATACACTGGGATGGCTGCTGGAGCGGTTGGCAGAGCACTTATGGGAATGTCCCGTGTGCTGTGAAGCCAGTTTCTAATCAAGAATCAAGGTAATGAGTTAGACAGTTAACCCTTTAGCTGCTACGGACAAGTTAACTGATTTGTGTTATTTATTTATCCCCTCATTGCTACTAATTATTTCATTCTGACATCGCCACATGCCAGTTAGCGTCAACCATCGCATTCATGTGGCATAGATTTCCTGGTGTCAATAAAAATGCCAGTATTGTGAAAGATCTCTTATTTTTGTAGGACTAAAGAAGGATTCAGCAAATGGTGGAAGTCATTAGCAAAATAAATTATCAGCTAAAGGGTTAACAGAACACTATTTCAATTTCCAACATCATAACAAAATAAATTATCAGCTAAAGGGTTAACAGAACACTATTACAATTTCCAACATCATAACAAAATAAAAATACATTGGCATTCTCGCTAGCGTTCCAGAGTTGCACTGATGCTAAAATAAGTGCTTTTGCAGATAATACTCACACTATATGGATGTAACCTTATAGAGGGGTGGTAACTAATGCAAAATGCAGGTTACTGTTTGTTAAATTGTGACAGATTGTTGCCTCATGAATTTGCTGATGTATGACTGATGCATGTGGTGATGAGTGTTGTTCTGTCAGACCAGAGATATTAGTGTAAAAACAGAAGTGTTTCATATCAACGCTGCTGGTGATAAGGCTCAGAAAATTATCTGATAAATCATGGATCAATAAACTGATGTAATTAATCATCCCCATGTAGAATGATTATTAACAGGGTAAATCACCAAAGGTTGAAGCACACACAGTTTATGGCTGCTGCAAAGATGCTGCCTATAACAACCCAAACCTGGACTAATATTTCTCTTTAAGTTTTCCCTCTGCAATCCACTGTTTCTTTTTCTGTTGTTTGAGATCTATGAGAAATTTCTCCAATTCAGTCAGACTTTCCAACTTTTCAGTTTTCCCACCTGTACCCGTATCAGGATCTTTGTTCTGTAATAACTGTTTCTTGCTGTTGCTCAACTTCTCACCTGCATCCCATCTGGAATGGGACAAATCTGTGGGATGATGTTTCTTGTTTGTGGTAGTAAGTTTCCTTCCCCCATCAGATAACCACCTATCCCCAGAAGAAGTCAAATTCTGACCCTTCAAAAGCAAATCTGCCTGACCTACAGCTGCACGGGTATCCTCAATTTCATTATGATCCTGCCATTTCATGTGTTCATCATCACCCTTCTTACCTATCAGATCTTCAGCGTCTTTCTCACTCAAGTCCCACCGACTTTTCCTAAAATTTCCTATTTCTTCTTTCAGTTTATCATCTTCCTTCTTTAATCTTTCTCTCTCTTTTTTGTCACTCTTCTGAAACCATTTCTTCTTATCTCTTTCCATTGAATCTTCCTCTTGTCTGATTCCACTTGACTTTCTGTTGTCTTCTCTCTTAAATGTGTCTCTATCTCTCTGAGGGTTGTAATTTCTGCTATGACTTGTTGCATAGTGGCTGCTGTATGTTTGACTTGTTTCTTTGAAATGTTTTCTCTGATACATTTCTCTATCTGTCATGCTCTCATCTCTTTTCTGTCTATCCCCGCCCTTTGTATAATGTGAGTCAACATCATGACTCTTGCTTCGTTGTCTTCTGCCTCTACTGTTGCTTCTACTTCGCCTCCTCTCTGTACTTATGCTTCTCCTCTCAATACTTTTACATTTAATCCTCTCAGTGCTTCTACTTTTCTTTCTCTCTGTACTATTACTTCTCTCTGTGCTAGTACTACTCCTATCTGTACTCTTACTTCTCTTCCTCCTCTTATCTGTACTCCTAATCCTCCTTCCTCTCTTCTCAATACTATTACTTCTCTCTGAGCTTGTACTGTGTCTCCTCTCTGCACTCTTACCTCTCTTCCTCTTCATACTTCTACTTTTTCTTCTCCTCTCTGTACTTTTACTTCTCTTCCTCTCCATACTTTTACTTTTTTTCCTCCTCTCTGTAATCTTACTTTTCTTCCTCTCCAGATTTTTACTATTCATCTCTGCAATCTTACGCCTCTTCTTCTCCATAGTTTTATTACTTTCTGTATTCTTACTTCTCCCCTTTCTCTCTGTACTTTTACTTCTCCCCTTTCTCTCTGTACTTTTACTTCTCCCCTTTCTCTCTGTACTTTTACTTCTTCCCTTTCTCTCTGTACTCTGACTTCTCTCTGTACTTTTACTTCTTCCCTTTCTCTCTGTACTCTGACTTCTCTCTGTACTTTTACTTCTTCCCTTTCTCTCTGTACTCTGACTTCTCTCTGTACTTTTACTTCTCCCCTTTCTCTGTGTACTCTTTTCTCCCCTTCTCTCTGTACTCTGACTTCTTCTCTCTGTACTTTTACTTCTCCCCTTTCTCTCTGTACTCTTTTCTCCCCTTCTCTCTGTACTCTGACTTCTCTGTGTCCTATGTGTACCCCTGGACCTAGAGACTGTGTTACCAAAGCCCCCTACTAAGCATGAATTGATCTTTTCATCTCCTGTTCCTAGTTTCTCCTGCCGCAGCTGCTTCCTCCGCTCCTCTTCATCAGATGCGCTGTCGTTTGCTAATTGAGACCTACTGACCTCAGGGTCACATGTATCTAACACACCAAGGACTGTGGCTATCGTAGAAGGAAGTTCAGAGACAAGCTTTCCCTGGGATATTTGTTGACAGCCATCTTGCTGGTAGCTCGGCAGACTTTTATTTGCTTTACCAGTATTTCCTTGCTCATCACATCCGGGGTATTCAACATTTCTCTTCCGAGAGTCCATCCCAATCTTCACCGATTCTCTCCGCGCATCTTCATTTATTCTTACAACCTCATCTCCCAATTGTTTTGGAAGTTCTAAATCACCCAGACAAACTATTTTCTCATTTCTATAATCAACTAGACCAAGCATTTTTCCTGTAGAATGTCTATTTGCTGTAGCGTTGGTTTCACAACTTGAGGTGCTTGGTTGAACATCTATCACTGATTCTGTACTCTGCATATAATGTTTAAATGGTTGTAAATGTTCTCTAAATATTTCCACATCACAAGAATCAAATTCTTTCAACTTACAGGAAGATGTTTTATCACCTTGACCTTGGTCACGTTTGTCCCTTTCTAAGAAACGTTCACATTTTACATTACCCTCATTCTCAGTGATGTCATGCCTGTTTGTACTCCCAAAAGTGTCAGTGTCAAACCTACTCTTCTGCTGTTTGTCATTTCCTGCACAAGTGTGTGTGTCTGCTTGTATTTCTACACATTTTCCTTTTCCTAACCCACGAGACTCTGAGTATTTGTCATGTGAGAGTGATTCCCGTTCACTTGATTTATTTGTGAAAATCTCTGAAAAATATTCCCAAGTTGAGGGTTTTTCTGTCGAGTTATTCCTACTCAACTTCTTTGCACCACCAACGTACATACCTAGTTCTCTCATATCTGTCACTGGCAGCAACGTTTTCATCTGCGGTGACCTTGATCTGCTTCTGTCATTATTTTTATATCTATTGGCTGCAGGTTTTGAATGTGATGGTGAGTTCAATGATCTGGGTGACGAAGATGTAGATCTGCGAAGAGAATCTGGTTGAGATCTCTTACACCTGTCTTTGTTATCTCTGTAGAACTTTTCTCTCTCTGCCATCAGAAAGTCATCTCTTCTCAAGGTACCCATGTTCTCTTGAGGCCGTTCCACATTCCTTCCAAATAAAGCATCTGGATGTGAATTTCTTGCCAGTCTGTCATCATCATTGTTGTTAGAAGGTAGTCGACTGACGAGTGCTGGAAGAGTCTCAGAGCCCTGGAAGTACTGTAAGGAAACTGGATCGTCAGCTGTTATTGACGACTGACCTATAGTAAGAAGCGAGTCTTGTCTTGCCTTCTTAGCTCTCCGACTGACATCTGAATCATCTGTAAGACCAGAAAAGATGGAGCTATAACATATAATAAAATAGAAGAACAAATTGTATCTGAATTCAAGTAAATACTGACAACTACTTTCAGGATTGAAATCTAGACCTATAGCTGCATGGCTCATGGTTTGAGGTGGCCAACTCATGCCCAACTCCCATAGTAGCCTTTGACAACTTGCATGGTGGGCAAAACTGTTACAATTCTTTGCTTCCCTTCTGGGTCCCATCAACACATGAGCTACATCAATTTATAATGCATTAACAAAAAGAAGCAATAATTACGTAAATGTCTAAGCATACAAGTCAGGGAAATGTAAGAATAACTAAGACGATAACTTTATACCCTCACAATAACAAAGATAACTTTATACCCTCACAATAACAATAGATAACTTTATACCCTCACAATAACAAAGATAACTTTATACCCTCACAATAACTTTATTTTAAACAAGATTCATATCAGTTTCTTAATGTACTAGAGATTAATAAAATTGGAACCAAATATTTAAGCCAATCTGGATGTGCTAGGCCTACAAGGCGCATAACGGTGGCACAACGTAATCACGCTCCCGGCAGAAATCACACGGATATCTGTGCTGGTTACAATGGAGCGAACGCAAAACAAACAAACAAACACAAACATTTAAGCCAATGAACAAAATAGAGATCATATGAAGAATTCTACGTTCATCAAAGTGAGGAATGAAGAGATTACAAGAACTCTTGGAACAACATTTGTGGTCAAATATATTGAAAAACAAGGACAAACTGTTTGGCAACTTAATGAGAATGAACCAATATTGGCCAGCAGCAAGAGCATACCAGATGAAAAAGTCAAAAGCATAAATGTCTGGCATATTTAAACACTCTGAGATGTCTCTTATCCATCATCATCTTGGACAGCCCTTACCTCTTATACCAGAAACCATGCCCTCCATTACTAATTTTTCCATGCTACTATGTCTCTTTATGTAACCAAACATTTTAGCTTTTTTGTTATAATTTAGGAGCCAACCTTCTTTGACATTTACTACTCTTGACACTTCTTTGTTGTTTATTTCGCCGCCAACAGGAGCGTCCACTGTCTTTAGGTGGAGCTATTGTCACAATCTATAACCAGAAAGATTACCTTTATATTCATGCCAGGAGATGCGGGTGTTGAGGGTAATGAGAGAGCCGATACACTGGTGAGCATGGCCAGAGTCAATAGGTATATTAATGGATCAATATGATATAGGTTAATGCGTTGAGGGACCCTGCCACTCAAAAGATTTTTTAAAATGTGAATCATGGTCGTTCTCAAGACTGCATAAGATTGGTGTAAAGATCAGAACATTCGGTAAAGAGAAAAATAATAGATATATGAATAAACTGATAAATCAGCATCGAATTGGAACACTGATGGAATTATTGAGATGGAGATCAGAACACTGATGGATTTATTGAGATGGAGATCGGAACACTGATGGATTTATTGAGATGGAGATCGGAACACTGATGGATTTATTGAGATGGAGATCGGAACACCTATGGACTTGTCCGGAGTGCGCTGATGATAACCTGCAGTCATAACTCATTTCGCTGTGCAGAGTATTCTCACAATCCTTCTGTAGTAAGTAAAAAAAAAAGTAAAGTAACCCATAGCATTTATTAATGCCACAGGCTCTGCAAATATGGGCAGTAGCCATCTCCTTTTCCTCGCAGTCTTTACTTCCCGGATTAATCCGGTACCCATTTAAGGCTGGGTCGACCCAGGAGCCGTTGCGATCTGAAAAACATTTCCGCCTCAACTGGGGTATGAACCCAAGACCACTCATATGCGAAGCCAGTGTGCTAACCACTGCACTAACGTGGTTCCCTATAGTATCCCATGTACCTTCTGTAGTATCTCATTTCGAAGGCTGCAATGTACTGCCACTGATTCAATAAGTGCCCATATGTTTCACTGACACACAATCTGCTACTGGAAACATACTTGTCCTAATCTGGTATTATTTAGCTTTACACCTGGTGACTTCCCAAAGTTAGATTTACACCTGGTTCCTTGCAAAAGTTAGCTTTACACCTGGTGCCTTGTCAAAGTTAGCTTTACACCTGGTGTCTTTCTAAAGTTAGCTTTACACCTGGTGCCTTTCCAAAGATTTGCCATTTGTGACAATTTTAAGCTGCTATTGCAATTCTATTTTATATATTGCTCACTATATTTTTTCCCATGTCAGTCTGTGAACTGTACAATTATAGCAAATATCACTGTGTTCATCATTAATACATATTGTTTCTATAGGCAATATTTACATTCCTTACATTGCCATAGCTTTTTTGAATGGTCTTGGTATAAGACAGCATGCATCTGAAATCAAACCATGTAATTTGGCCACCCAAAACTAACACTCTTCTTGGTACCTTGACCACCCAAGACTTGCATTCTACCTGGTACCTTGGCCACCCAAAACTTGCACTCTACCCGGTACCTTGGCCACCCAAAACTCACTCTACCTGGTGGTACCTTAGCCACCCAAGACTTGCACTCTACCTTTCAATCACAGTGTCAGATAAGAGTAATAAATTCACCTTTTATTTTGTCTTTGTCAGAAGCACTTTCCTTCCTTCTTTCTGTTTCCGCTCCCCTCCTTTTTCTTTTTGTGGAAGGCACAAATCTTTGTCTTCTACTTTCTCTGGTACTATCCTGTGAAGAGTCAGAATCTGTGGATGCTAATCGAGATTTTCTGAAACAAATTATGAATACATATGGATTACAATGTATTAACATCAAATCCAGTATCATCTATATATAATGAGACATGACTCAATCTCTAAAACTATTTTGTACGAAACAGTCGAGGGTGGAAGGAGAAAAGGTGGAAAATAAAATACTGAATTGACATCAAGGAACACTCTGGGTGTGATTTTTTACACTCATCCAAATAGCTGAGGACAGAGGTATTTGCAGAGATTCTTATGCTGTCTCCAGTGAGGCATCCCTACAACCCTGATGTCTCCAGTGTGGCACCACTACAACCATGATGTCTCCAGTGTGGCACCCCTACAACACTGATGGGTTATGGGTCTTGTTATTTTACTATTATTGTTAATATATACAACAAATTCAAATTTGTTAGATGCTGAGATTTTCTGAAACAATTTTATAAATATTTGCTACATTGACCTGTGTTGAGAAATAATTACAGACATAGGTGTGCTGTGTATCTGCCCTGGAATCTGATGTGACAAGTACAAACTATTATTTGCTACATTGACCTGTGTCAAGTAATATTTACATAACAAAATATTAACATGAACAGAAGCCAGAAATCTTACCTGGAAGTTTTTCTAGAACTTTTTCCATCACCAGTAGAAGAGCTACTGCTACTTGAACTGCTGCTGCTACTACTGCTGCTGCCGCTACTACTACTACTACTACTACTGCTGTTGCTACTACTACTGCCGCTACTACTTGTACTACTGCTACTACTACTACTACTAGCACTACTGCTACTGCTGCTCCTCTGTCTTTTTCTCCTTGGTTTCTCTGACAAGGTGGAACTTCTACGTTCACTGAATTGCTTGTCCTTACTCCTGCACACAATCAGACAAGAATCATTTCAAAATTAAACATGATATTGATGCCCTATTACAAGTTTTCACTTATTCTATTTATAAGATATGTCCCTTGCCCCTGTGTTGTTGAGGCAAAAATGGGAGTGAAGAATAGGACACTGTTTACCTTCCATGCATAGGTAACTAAGGTGAGGATTGGCTATCCAATTCCATTACAGGTCAAAGTGACCCTGAAACCATGCTAGTGTTGGATGTGTCAGGTTGAAAGGCGCAGACATCGCATTTAAGATGTACACTATGACACAATGCATTGCGTTCTCCAGACAACATCTGCTAGAGTTTGAGAATGAATGCAGATGAAATCTATTTACTATATGCTTCATAGTAACTAAGCTCATTAGAATAAATATGTTTACCTTCTTCTGCATTCATTCTCAATCTTCTGTAGAAGAACAGGATGCAGTCGAAAGACTAGAGATGAGACGTGATGTAACACTGCAATATTGTGTTGCGTTTCATTTCTAGCATCATCAATTTTATGTCACTGGACTATGTTTTTGTAAAATCCACCTATTTTATTTGTAATTTTGTCAGGTGTTTTTATGTATCTTGAAAAATGTCCTTTAGAAACATCTCTGCTGTTTTATCATTTTCATTTATACTTATTTTTTAGCAAAAGTACTATTGTATTATTCATCCTTAATGTTATTCATTTCTATTTGAATTACTCAGTGTTTTTCTAGTCAACAAGTCGGGTATATGCTTAGTTGGAGAAAATATCCAATATAACAAACAAATATAATTTATTACTTCGAAAATATAAAAATGTTGATGCATGAAAAGTACTTTAAATAGTTCAATATTTGGCTATGAAGAATTCTTATGTGTGGACGCAAAGTTCTGAATTCTTATGTGTGGACGCAAAGTTCTGAATTCTTATGTGTGGACGCAAAGTTCTGAATTCTTATGTGTGGACGCAAAGTTCTGAATTCTTATGTGTGGACGCAAAGTTCTGAATTCTTATGTGTGGACGCAAAGTTCTGAATTCTTATGTGTGGACGCAAAGTTCTGAATTCTTATGTGTGGACGCAAAGTTCTGAATTCTTATGTGTGGACGCAAAGTTCTGAATTCTTATGTGTGGACGCAAAGTTCTGAATTCTTATGTGTGGACGCAAAGTTCTAAATTCTTATGTGTGGACGCAAAGTTCTGAATTGCATTATCTAGAATCCAGATTCTACATCACATTTATCTTCTTTTTTTTGGTCACTTCATGAGACAGGCAGGTTTGGAGAACATAGTCACAACAAGCAAAATTGAAGGCAACAGAAGACAGAGGGCAACAACATGAGAAAATATTAGACAGTTTGACAACCTGGCACGGCAAGGAAAAAACAACGACTTTGATACATAATACTGTGGACAGAGAGCTGTGGAGAGCCATGACCGCCTACGCCAGCCGGCATGGCACCTGATGATGATGAAATCACATTTAATCCAACTCTCGGCACAACTGGTTGTTAAGAGTGACAATACTTTAACATCTGTGAATCTTAAAGTTCAAGTATTGTGAAACATACCCGTTCATGCCCTTCTCCTAATTAATCATGAGTGCTGATCCACACCGTGTCACTTATTTTCACTGATGTTTCTGATCAGTGGTCACTTTACATGCACTTTAGTTTGCCAGCCAACGAAAAGCACGAGAAAGTTGGCTTAACAAAGATAAATGTAGTGTGCGATTCACGTAAAATATTATTCTGGATAATAATAATATGGAATATAAATGGCCATAGCAAAACTAAACTACTGGTTTTCTTTGAGAATGTGTAAATCACTTCAAGGTCCTGGTCAGTCGGAGAAGTTATGTTGCGTTTGTTTCTACAGATATTCCTTTGTTCATCACCATAGACATTACAAGATTTGTGGGCTACAATGGGATTCATCGTTCTAACGTGATACATTTGACTTTTGTGATGATTTTCTTTGGCTGCCAACACAGTGACCAATTAAAATCACGGGAAAAGTCTAATGCGTCACTTGAAGGATGAATCCAGATTAACCAACAAGACTGTACAAATGACAAAAAACAAGGTGAATTTTTTCAGGATTTTTTTTGTGAAAGGTGAAATCAAATGTATCAAAATCAGATATTTCAAAATGGGGCTTTTGTGCTAAAAGTTAGTACCTGGGCAAAATGGGTAGACTTTAAATTGATACTGATATCCATCTTCAGTTTCAGGTTGTTTCCAAACACTAGTTTTATTGCTTAATTTATCACCCAAGATCCTGGTCAGTGTCCACTGTTTACTATCCAACAAAATGCTATGCCCATTATGTATTTCAATGTAGAATTTTATGTTTTGGTCTTGCTTGAGAGTTTCTTTAGGTTGAACCAAAATGAGAAAATAATTAAGAAACAAATAATAAAACGTGAGTATATGCAATATACCTGCATATATCCAGAAAAAAAGCACAGGTGTTACTGCAGCCCTCTCCTCTTTGTTGGATATCCTTTGGTTATTATACAATAAAACCATATATTAATAACGGGCAATGAGTAAAAAAGGCAGATCCTATGGTAGCAATTTGCCGTCTGGGATGAAGATAACTCTTCATGTACTAAGCAGCAGGAGCCTATGTTTACCTTCCCTAATTCATGCTATTGAAAAATCCATCTATAGCTGGGTTGACTAAAGGAGCGGTAGTACCAGGCGAGAAATCACAACATTGATTTTTTTGTGTGGTCTAGATGTTTTTTGAACCTGGCACAATGTAACCCGGTGATAGTAAGCAAATGCACTTTCAACTACACTACCAATCTATCCAATATAGGTAATCGATCAAATTAAAAAATTAGTAAATCTGTACACAAAATGGAAAATATTTTGGAAGTACCAAAATATTTACATTCAAACATTGATTTACTGAATTTGTCCATCAGACTGACTGTTTTGAATATAGAAAAAAAACTAATGCAAAGATTATTTACAAAATGACAAAAATATTCAATTTAAACTGGCTATGTGTACAAAATGGTGCCCAAATAAAATGTACCTGTATCCTGGCTCTTCTTTCTTATCTTCATGAATCAATTGTCTGAGTTTGTGTGTAGTTTTTCTAATTATAGATGAACTGATATCTTCCTTCTTGTCTTTGGTATCAGCATTTTCAGATGACGTTCTTTTGACATCCTTCTGATTTATCTTTGGAGCTGTCTGGTGATCCTATGGTGGGGTAGACATAAAGACAGTCTATTGAAGGAGTGAAAGATTGGCAAACCATACAATCAATATATCTATTGAAGGGGTGAAAGATTGGCAAACCATACAATCAATATATCTATTGAAGGAGTGAAAGATTAGCAAACCATACAATCAATATATCTATTGAAGGAGTGAAAGATTAGCAAACCATACAATCAATATATCTATTGGTGAATTGAGGATGGATAAGAAGTGATGCACAAGCTGATATTGCTTTAGCGAGCGCTTGCTGGATGGGGATATTACTAGATATGATGCATCTTAGGGGATCTCCCTGGCATAGTGGTTAAAAAGTATGCTTTGTGTTTAAGGGGTCATAGGTTCGAACCTCACTCATGGCGCCTATTTATAAAGTCGATTTTCTTTTAGATCCTTGGGAATTATCACTTGGAGCTATGAAGTTATGTGTTATGAGTGATACTCTCGGCAGGCGGCAGGCCCCTTTGTTGAGAGTACATATTGGGTAAACCTAGTACAATGAAATCAATCCTCTACACCTTTTGGAGGAAATACTCGTACTAAATGGAGATCTCAGAAGACTCTTGTTGACATGCTACATACATTAATCTCAAAATGACAGTTGAGCGAGGCTTGTTTTAATACGGTGGTGTCCAACTCCTCTCCGAAACTCCTATAATGAAATGACCACAGTAAAAGACAGCTCTTACAACATGTCACCACAAGTCAATGCCACCATTTTAGCAGAAGTTTATTTTACTACATCTAGCAAATTGTTACGGAATGTAGAAAAAACATAAAATTAATATTGCAGGTAAAGACACAAATCTATTGGGCTAGTGTTCGCAACTTTTTACCACTTTATTATATAGCTCAGAAACATGGACATCATACTCCAGACATGAGAGAAGTCTCAATATCTTTCCCCTTTGTTCTTTGCAGCATAATCAATATTGTGAAATTCTTGAGACTAATGGGAATTAATACAGATGTTATATGTTTGTTGTTACTTAGGATACTTCAATATCTGTACAGGATGTTCGTTGTTGTTGTGATGATTCTTGTCTCGGTTGGTCTGTTCTCAATGACTTGAATGCACAGTTTGAATGTCTTGATAAAATTGCATCTTTTTTGGAGATGTGGTTAGTCAAGTACTGAAAAACTTGTGTACGAGAGTTGTTAGGTGATTTGGTGCCATTGAATGGACTGGTTCAATTCCCATTAGTCTTACTAGAACTGGGTAGATAAAATACAGCTAACAAGATTGTGGTGTCCTGGTATCCCAAGCATTGACACGATCCTGATGCCGACACAGATTCATTGGGCAGGTCATTTGGTGCGTATGCCAGACCATCGTCTGCCAAAGATACTTCTCTATGGTGAGCTAGAGAAGGGTATAAGATCTCAAGGTGGCCAAAGGAAGCGCTACAAGGACTCGTTAAAGAACTCACTGAAAGCCTTTGAAATAAACCACGATACATGGGAAGAACTTGCACAAAATAGATCTACATGCGTTCTAAAATAAAAAAGAGCGCATCATCTTGTGAAAAGAAGAGAAATGCAGCAGCTTAACAGCGGAGAGCAGCTAGAAAGTCACGGATAGACCAAGATCCGTTTACAGTCGTTATTCCATGTCCAAACTGTCCAAGGACATTTACAGCTCGAATAGGGCTCATTAGCCATCTACGAACTCATAATCAAGGACATAACTCAAATTGAATTTTCAAAAGTTGATGTAACAAATGGTCATGATCACTTGTGATGGACGAACAGCAACAACAACAGGTGTCCTTTGTTCACCTCAGGCAAATAGAGGACTGACTATCAAACTATTTTTATTAAACTATTACCATCAAACGTTGACATCCTGCAAGTAATTCTTTGGCTTCAGTGTTGTGTGCATCTATCTTGATTACATGAGAAAAGTGGGTAGCAGCCTCCTCAAGTCTTCTGTCATCTTCACAGCTGGGCAAAAGTAACAGGAAAAGGTGTTATTTTGAAATTACATAACTTAAGATTTATAATTAATGTGACAGATGTACAACTTGTGTGAAAGATGTACAACTTGTGTAAAAAATGTATAGCTTGTGTGAAAGATGACTAACTTGTATGATAGATGTATAATGTGTGAAAGATGTACAACTTGTGTAAAAAATGTATAGCTTGTGTGATAGATGTATAACGTGTGAAAGATGTAAAACTGAAAGATGTAAAACTTGTGTGAAAGATGTAAATGTGTGAAAGATGTAAAACTTATGTGAAAAAAGGAAAACTGAAAGATGTACAACTTGTGTGAAAGATATATAGCTTGTGTGAGATGTGTAACTTGTGTAAAAAATGTATAGCTTGTGTGAAATATGAATAACTTGTGTGATAGATGTATAACGTGTGATAAATGTATAACTTGTGTGATAGATGTATAACGTGTGATAAATGTATAACTTGTGTGATAGATGTATAACGTGTGATAAATGTATAACTTGTGTGATAGATGTATAACGTGTGATAAATGTATAACTTGTGTGATAGATGTATAACGTGTGATAAATGTATAACTTGTGTGATAGATGTATAACGTGTGATAAATGTATAACTTGTGTGATAGATGTATAACGTGTGATAAATGTATAACTTGTGTGAATGATGCAGAAATTTTTTTTTTCACTACAAATTAACAATGTGTAAGTTAAAGAAACACACACAGAGAGAGATACCAATATTGACCTGCAAATTGAGACTAACAAGACTAGCTATTCCCTGTACCTGAATAAAACGAGTTACAACCAACATTACTGTATTCAGGTAGTTTTCACAGTATATTTGAGGGGTACTAATTTTTTTATCAAGTCATGCCCCCACTTTAGTTGGGATTACTCAAGGAGTTGACCCTTCTAGAATGTGATTTCTTGCACTTTTGGTGTCTGAAACAAGCAAACTGACACCAACATTCCCTCTACAATTTCTTCTTAGGTGAGAAAATCTGAGGATGTCATAGAAGTGAATATGTCCATGTGAAGGTTCTAGTGCCTTAAAAACAAACCGAAAAGGTCTATTAACTTATTCTTTATTTGCGTGGATGGAACGTTCTAACTATCTGCGCTGCCGCTCACTTACACATGTTAGAGGGAATATTGACTGGCACATGTCATCATGTAGTGTATACTAGATGGGAAGTAATAGTCATGAAAGTATTTTGTGAACTCCTGTCAATCTTGCGTTAGTCTTCCCATCTCTACAAGTGTCATATTTAATTAGTCATAAGTTTGTTTGGTATACTCACCCAGCCTCTATTACATCACCCAGGCACTACCACCCTACACTTTGGTCATTTGTATACTGTCATGTTTTTTATATGAATAAAATGTAATTTTCTAGAGAGGACCTTGCTTTTTAGCTAGTTTATAAATTCATCTTTCACTAGATAGTGATTTAAGATTGGTGATTTCTTTGTAGAAGACTTTCTGACATATGCTCTACGTCAGATTCATCTATATATCACAAGAAGCAACATCACACAGCACAGGCAACTAAGTCAGTCCATGTTTTGGAAAATATACAGAAAACTTGATAAATAAAGTACTTCTTGAACTTTCAGACAGACGTACACTTTGCCAAACGTCAGCAAAGTTTCAATCAAGTAATTTCTGGCATTGCTGTGTTTAGGGTTGACTGATATAGCCTCCTCAAAGTCTTGAACTGCAAGGTTGAAATTCTCTTTGTTGGCATATCTGGAATTACAGAAGAGTGGCCACAAGGTGCATAGATTAATTGACAATAAATTTAAATTAATAACAAAGCTTTTATAATGCATGGTACTTAATGGAGCATGTAACAAGTTTACTTAAATAATATGGTAACTACAATGAAAAACTGATTTGTACAATGATGAAATAAACCCTTTAGCTGTGAGCAGGTTACCCTTGAAAGTTCATTGCCTATCTGACAAAAGAACATGTTTTCTCAGTTGTGTAACTGAGGCCACACTTGGACTTATATAAGGCTGTCCCAAAAGCATGGACGTGTAAGTGGGGGAGAGGGGGGTTATAGGTGCATGTTTAGTTTCCAAAGGGAGGTATTCCAGTGTGTCAGTATCCCAGGATGTCCTCATCCTGTCAGGAGCACATCTCACACACGTCTGGACCAACTATCTCATCATTCTTCTGTTAGATTTGTGACGGCACATCTAGCATTCTCCATAACCTAGGAGTCTGACACAAAAGGGAAAAGCTACAATGTCCGCTGGCCTGTATCTCTTTGTCATTCATGGGGATCATTTGATAAAAGACAAAATTCAGAAATTGAAACAAAATGTGACAATTATGATTTTTTTAACAGGTGAACAGTTGTCATATATAAATAACCCAAATATCGGAGGATGACCGACAAAAAGGAAGTGCCGCAGTAACTATACAAATAGAGGTAAATGCAAATAAAGTAAATAGGTTACTATATGAATATAAATAATAAAATATAGAAAATAACAATAAATAAAAGGAACAAATACAATAGTCAACATGTCGGTCCAATTGGGACCTTTAAAGACAACAAAAACAGTTACGAACAAAAAACCATAACGAATATAAACAAAATGGATTTCTCCCACCAGGAAATCAACAAACAGCTACACAAGATCCAGTGCAATACAATTCCAGCAAGTGCATATCGATGCGTTCAATATGTCTAAATTATGAAATTCCCAAAGATGAAAGATGCAGAACTAAAGAAAAGGGGACACCAAGTAGCACTGCCAAGAACAGGGAGGGGGGCGCAAGTGGGCAACGGGAGACAAAAGGGGAAAGGACAGAGAAAGACAATACACGTAGGAGCGGGGTGGGGGGGGCGCCACAAATAGACACAGGGAACACAGAAATGTGCAAAGAAGAATAGCATTTGACAGCACAGGATAGACAACAAAAATATACACACACAAAACACAATCACGAACCAAACATGCACACATTCTACCGGACAAACACAGATAACTATAAATATAAGCACATATACATACACACATCCAGACATATACAAAAGTATATATTGATTTAACAGTACACATTGAAACATAGACACATACATGTACATAGGTACCTGCACACACAACAACATAAATATATATATATATATACATACTCACACATATACATATATATATACATATATATATACATATATACACACACACAAATGTGGATATATATACACATAAATGCGCATAACAATATATATATATATACAAACATACATACAAATACAAGTATACTAGGAACAAACATAAGTATATATCTAAAATGATAAATACATAGATATAAGAAAGATACCCACACAACATGCACAAGCATGTAAATGTATCCAAACACGAACAATGGTTCAAACAAGAACAAATGTGCATAATGACACAAAATAAGTATCAACATAATATATACACATGCATTCACATAAACATTTTCTCACATGAATAAATATAACATGATCATTCGCACACATAGAGATATATACATGTATTTTTATACCCATTCGTTCACATGAAGATATTCACATGTATTACTCTAACACAAGAATATGCACACATGCAAATGCGAGACCCAAAGCAACTGTATGGATACACAAGACCATGTAAAATAATATGCATATACAAATTCATACATATGTGTGTATGGGTACCAATCTGTAATTAAAAAAATAAAATAAAATTCGATTACACAAAAATATGGTACATTAATAAAATTGACAGAATGGAATACGATATAAACAATAAACAACAGAAATAACAAAGACAAATTACAAATACACTGAAATCTAACAAAAACTGATGAGCTGATGAGCGTGCACATAAAGAAACAATTTTTCAAAGTACAGAGGGATATGGCTACCAAATAATGAAGAGTAGGCCCCTACAATATAATAATAATAGGGGGCAGAGGCTGTTAAAAAGTAGTAGGTAAATTAAACAAAACGGTGATTAATGTTAATACCGTGGGGTTGCAATACTCCCATATGACAAATGAAATCAGTATATACTTTTGTATATGTTTGGATGTTTGTATGTATATGTGCTTATATTTATAGTTATCTGTGTTTGTCCGGTAGAATGTGTGCATGTTTGGTTTGTGATTGTGTTTTGATGTGTATATATTTTTGTTGTCTATCCTGTGCTATCAAATGCTATTCTTCTTTGCACATTTCTGTGTTCCCTGTGTCTATTTGTGCCCCACCCCTCCCCCCGCTCCTATGTGCATTGTCTTTCTCTGTCCTTTCCCCTTTTGTCTCCCGTTGCCCACTTGCCCCGCCACCGTTCTTGGCAGTGCTATTTGGTGTCCCCTTTTCTTTAGTTCTGCATCTTTCATCTTTGGGAATTTCATAATTTAGACATATTGAACGCATCGATATGCACTTGTTGGAATTGTATTGCACTGGATCTGGTGTAGCTGTTTGTTGATTTCCTGGTGGGAGAAATCCATTTTGTTTATATTCGTTATGGTTTTTTGTTCTTAACTGTTTTTGTTTTCTTTAAAGGTTCTAATTGGACCGACACGTTGACTATTGTATTTGTTCCTTTTATTTATTGTTATTTTCTATATTTTATATTTATATAGTAACCTATTTACTTTATTTGCATTTACCTGAACAGTATTACTCTCTTCAGCACAGACTTCATAATTGACTCCAGCCACTGTAGATAGCCAAACTGCATACTTCCAAGCATTCTCATAGAACCAGTACAAAAACATACAAATGTAGCACTCTAGCAACTAATGGTGTAGATAGCTCTTCAGCATGACTTCTGGGTCAAATTGACCCTCTATGGATTGGGGCAACTACTTCCAACCCCAAAACCTCCATAGTCACCTCTTACAACATGCACAGCAGATTGTAATATTGCATTTCTTCACTCCCATTTTGGGTCCTGGCAACACATGGGCAAAACACATTATGTTCTCTGGACAACATCCTACTAATCTGTAGGAGTTTGGGACAAACTTATAAGAATTGTGAGTAATGATGATGATGTGTTTCCTAAGTAAGTGAATTCACTTACCTGTTTAAGGTGTTTATCATTGATGGAGATACAATATATTTCTAGCAAAGATGCAACAAAACATACCAGATCCTAGGACAGATGACACATATTTTCCAGAACAAAAATGTAAACATAAAAATAAAGTTGCATTATACAAGACTTTTATTATTCCATCACTGTGCTACCAGTGCCAAACCTGGACAATGACAGCTCAAAACAAAAGAAAAAATAGTGACAGCAGAAATGACATGTCTATGAAGAATACTTGAGTGTCATTAGGAGATAGAACTCTTCCATCTCTGACGCTGTTAGGCAAAAAGGGCCACAGCGTATAGATAGATAGATGATTAATAATCCCTTTTACCTGTGAGCAGGTAACTTTTGACAGCCTAATTACCTCTCTGATAAAAGCCCCTTCCCTGATATAACAAAAGATTACTTACAAGGCTCCTCTTGCTACTAAAGCTTCTACATTCTGCTTGTCAATCTGCAAGGCTCGATTAAAATACTGCATTGCTTCCAAATACTTGCTGCTTTTGAACATCTCAACACCTTGAGCAACACTACAACATAGGAAAAAATACATCATGTCAGATGAATTATTTCTTAAATGTGCTGTCATCTGAAGAAATGCTGACTTTTGAGAACAATCAGTGTGAAAGTAATGCAAACAGCACAATCAGTGTGAAAGTAATGCAAACAGCACATTCAGTGTGAAAGTAATGCAAACAGCACAATCAGTGTGAAAGTAATGCAAACAGCACATTCAGTGTGAAAGTAATGCAAACAGCACAATCAGTGTGAAAGTAATGCAAACAGCACAAAAGTAATGCAAACACTGTATTTTCTTTTGCATTTAAGTCACAATTCAAGCTAGATCAAACTTTCTTCAGCACACATTCTCAAACTCCCACTGGATCTCTCCTGCAGCAGGACCACGGTCTTACTAGATATCCAGCAGGATGTAGTCCAGAAAATGGAAATACGTTGTGTCGCAGTTTTATTTGCACCAACAATCTGACACAACTGTTTTTGGTGGGTCTCTTCTATAAACTTGACTGCTTTTTAACTCATACAGAGGCCTGTAGAGTTTTTCTACCACTGTTGTTTCTCTGGGCCAGTGTATTTGCCTCAGCATTTCATATTCTGGGCATTCCTGAAGAATATGCTCTGCTGTCTGAGGTGGATATAAACATGGCCATGTTGCTAATCTTGAACTCTGTGTATATATGTATATATACATAATATATATGTAACTGCAGAATCCGTTGTTGTCTATTCTGGGATGTAGAATGACAACTTGTTCTAATGTGATCACAATTTGGTAGTTGTCATTTGTTGGCTTTCTAATTGCTTTAATCATCTATTTCTTTTGATGGTAAGTTATTGGCACATCTGGCCGACCATCAGCAGCACACTTTTTAGTCAGACAATCTGATTCAAATTTCCAGGCATTCCACAATGTGATGTTATCCAATAGCTTCTTTATGCGGACTGCTTAGTTTGGTCAGTAGTATTTGCAGGTCTGGTAGTTTTCTGGACTGGAGCACTTTTGTTGATCTTGCATCTATCAGGAATACTACAGACTATGGACCAAGATCTTCTGTTTGCCTGAATTTCTGCATTATAATAGAATTTCCCTGTTGTATCATCATCAGGTAGCATATCCTGGACAATAGCAGTGATCACAGTCACTTGACACTTCTATTAATCTTGAACTAATCTCCTTGCGAGTGTTATATTCAGGTGGTCTTTGATATCTTGCATCCATCTTCTTTGTGGTCTACCTCTTTTTTCCCCATTTATTTGCTGCCCAGGCATCACCCTCTTCATTATGATTTTTTCTTGCCTGTCATGTTGTTTGATATGCTCAAAATATTGTAATTTTCTAGAGAGAACATCGTTTGTTTAGCCAGTTTTCTTTTACTTGAAATTCTCTCAGGATGTCCCTGGAGGTGATATTTTTTTGTCCCCAGTATTCTGAGGATTCTTCTGTAACATTTGGTTTCTCCCTTTATTGATGACTGTCCAAGATAACCTACAACCATTATCAGAAATAAGAAGCACAATACAAAACATAACCTGCAGTTGTCTGTAAATAATATGACTGACCTTTGATGAGCTAACTTTTGGGACTGCCATTTGCGGAGACCTTCTGCATATTCCTTCTCTGGGATTTCTAACCTGTAAGAATGAAAAGATCTGCACTGAGATAACTGAGATGCTTCTAGATATCAACTTGAATGAAGTGAAACAAGCAGTGATTCTCAACCTTTTTTTGGTTGGCACTATTCACATAGAATGAAAAGCAACACACTTGTGATCAGTCTTGTTGCACAGAATGTTGTGACATTTGCTGCCAACTGGTGAATACTTTTTTAACATCAAAGAACTTGCTGCGGATTTTTTTCAAGTAGAATCTTTCACAGCCTCCAATATGAAACATCAAAATGGTGTGAGTAGGCTCTGTTTTCAGAGGTATATTTCATTCTGAAAATCATTAAAACTAACACACACAAAAAACCATAAACCCATAAAAATATTTAAAATTGGGATGACTTTGGCATGTTTTTCTCACCACAAAAAAACATGTCTAAGTCATCCCAGCTTGAAATATTTTTATTGTTGTTTTTTTTTATTGCTATGTGTTTCTTAAAAAAGGTCCCTGTTGGACTGTAACGTGGAAGACAGTCCTTGTTCTTTAGTTTATTGTTAGTTATTTATTTTAAACATTGATAGTTATGTTTTTATAGTAACATTTATACTTTATTTTGTATTTAAGCGATAAATCTCAGGGATCTACACACAAAAAATCCACTTTAAAAATCAAAACAATGCAAGTCAGATTCAACAAACTTGCGACTTCCTGAGCACAAAGCTAACAACTTAACCATTACGAGAGGAAGATCACGTAAGAATTGTTATAATTATAACATTTTCGAACACATCAAGATAACAATAAGAATAATATCTGCAATATTTCCAAACAAATTTGTTGTTCAATATCAGAGCTGATTAAGAAAAAGTGGATGACAGGGCTTAAACTCATGGGTGGATTTTAGAATGCTTTCAGTGTTCTACCAATTCCTATAAACAATGTATGTCTAAAGCTGTAATGTTAATAGACCAGTCTGTGTGCAGTAACCTGTTTATCAGCAGTGTTACACAGCACACTCTAACATGTTTGTGGTCAATCACCTGAATTGTGGTGATGATCATTGTTGCTTGGTGTTTTGGCTACTTTTTGGATTGCTATCAATTTGACCACTTATCTCTTCCTTTTAAAATTAAAATTTCATTGAAACACATGTGCTAGAGACATGTCCATTACCTTGAGTAGTGACGCATGTAAGATGCATTTTCCTGAATTCCCAACCGACTAACAAGCAATTTCACATTCCCCATGTTCTTGAATCCAAGAATTGAATGCAACATTTCCTCATAGCACATTCCTTGTATTTCTTTCTTGCGGCTGAGTTGAAACCAAAAAATGCATGTCAAATTAATTGTTTAAAACTATCACATCTTTAGCAATAAATAACAAATAGAGAATGATTCAGAAATCAATTAATTACTTTAGGTTTTATCCTTTTGAGTTAGCAGATTAGCACGATGTCGTCCAGAGAATGGAATACTTTGTCACCACTTACAGCTTAGTTTTTAGTACTTGCTCCATTGACCCTACACATCTGACCTCAGCATGGCTTCTGGATCACCCAAACACCTCCCCATCCCCTCTCATGGCAAGCATGTAGATCATGGTGTTGCTATTCTTTACTCCCCTGTATGTTTCCGTGTATAAAATGATCCATGTGTAAGCAGAGAATGAGACTTTAATTGTCTAAAATGTGACAAAAAGTTGAAAACCCGTGGATAGGTCTAAGTAGGAAAAACATCATACCGGTGATAATACTGTGGAATCCTGACAAGCAAAATAATACTAAAAGGAAATTAACACAAACTGTGGCAACAGTAAAAGGCAATATAATTTCTTGAATATGCCAACTCATGTAAAATTATGCATTACATCAAAGATAATACAGTGTGACCTTCCCAGGAGACGTCACCTGCAGTCATAAAATACATAAACACCAGGTATTGAGAGTGTTCAGAGCTAACACCAGGTATCAAGAGTGTTCAGAGCTAACACCAGGTATCAAGAGTGTTCAGAGCTAACACCAGGTATCAAGAGTGTACAGAGCTATCTAAATGTTTGAAATTAGAAAAGAATACTGGCTAGAAACTGTCTCTATTTTAATAATTTCCTGTTCGTTGGAGCTCAACTGAACCAGAATTTGTTTTTCCCGAAAGCAACTTAAAGTGGGTAAATACTGGTCAGTTTTAATGATCTCAAGCATTTATGAAAGTGCTTAGGAGGCGGAGTTTAAATGGGCATAAATTACTTGTTTGAGTCCGGTCGGTGTTCAGGAGTTCTGATGCAGAACTGCGCATTTCACCAAGTACATAGTAGTTGTTAATTATCTTGCCACAAGATTAGGACAAAATTACAGCACACTTCAGCAGACAGTAACGTCTCAGCAGGAAATGCGGAAGAAAGGATTAATTGTAACCTGCACAAATATTCGGATCAGGCATTCATAATATTCAGCATTCTTGTCACAAAAATCTGTGGACTTTGTTGCTTAAATGTGATGCCCTCTTTGATGATTGTTCATCAGAGTTTCTCTTGGTCACTCTTTCTTTTGCCATCAGGAACTCATTTTAGTTCTTGCAGTATATTTTCATTCTTCAAGTACATGCCTGATGTTTTCTTTCTATTGTTGTAGAAACATATTGCTGTTTGGTATCTTCTCTTGCTTCCTTGTTTCACTTGAATTATTCTCAGCCAACATTTAAAAGTTTTCAAGTATATTTTGTTCAAATATACTTAAATTATTCTGTGATTTTATTACTTTCTAAATTTCATAATAAAATGTTAATACAGATATTACATCTTCTAGTTAGTTAATATAATGAATTAAAAAAAAAATATTAATAGAGAGAGAGAGTGAAAGAAAGAAAGGGTGAGAGAGAAAGACAGATACATCAAGGAGAGAGAGAGAAAGACATACATCAAGGAGAGAAAGAGAAATATATGAATGATGTACCTGTAATGTACAGGAAACTCCTCTTCTGTAATCAAACCCTGGAATAATCAAGACAAAACAAAAACACTAAAAAATGATATTAAAATCAGAGACTACAAACAATGAACAATTTAAACAGAGGAAGCAAATAGAAAACACTGTAGGAGTTTGTGGAATCAAGCATGGCATGAGGAATCACATTGTTTGTCTCAATCCCCAGGATATTAAAAGCAGTGCACAACTTAAGTCGGATTTGTTGGGCCATTGGTGCAAATAAAACAGTGATACAGTGCATTTATGTTTTCTGGACTACATCCTACTGGAAATTTAGTAGAAATGTTGTGCTACAAGAGAGATCTAAGATCTAGTTGTACCATTGTCCTGCTACAAGAGAGATCTAAGATCTAGTAGTACCATTGTCCTGCTACAAGAGAGATCTAAGATCTAGTAGTACCATTGTCCTGCTACAAGAGAGATCTAAGATCTAGTAGTACAATTGTCCTGCTACAAGAGAGATCTAAGATCTAGTAGTACCATATTCCTGCTACAAGAGAGATCTAAGATCTAGTTGTACCACTGTCCTGCTACAAGAGAGATCTAAGATCTAGTAGTACCACTGTCCTGCTACAAGAGAGATCTAAGATCTAGTTGTACCACTGTCCTGCTACAAGAGAGATCTAAGATCTAGTTGTACCACTGTTCTGCTACAAGAGAGATCTAAGATCTAGTAGTACCACTGTCCTGCTACAAGAGAGATCTAAGATCTAGTTGTACCACTGTCCTGCTACAAGAGAGATCTAAGATCTAGTTGTACCATTGTCCTGCTACAAGAGAGATCTAAGATCTAGTAGTACCATTGTCCTGCTACAAGAGAGATCTAAGATCTAGTAGTACCATTGTCCTGCTACAAGAGAGATCTAAGATCTAGTAGTACCATTGTCCTGCTACAAGAGAGATCTAAGATCTAGTAGTACCACTGTTCTGCTACAAGAGAGATCTAAGATCTAGTTGTACCATTGTCCTGCTACAAGAGAGATCTAAGATCTAGTAGTACCACTGTCCTGCTACAAGAGAGATCTAAGATCTAGTAGTACCATTGTCCTGCTACAAGAGAGATCTAAGATCTAGTAGTACAATTGTCCTGCTACAAGAGAGATCTAAGATCTAGTTGTACCATTGTCCTGCTACAAGAGAGATCTAAGATCTAGTAGTACCACTGTCCTGCTACAAGAGAGATCTAAGATCTAGTAGTACCACTGTCCTGCTACAAGAGAGATCTAAGATCTAGTTGTACCACTGTCCTGCTACAAGAGAGATCTAAGATCTAGTTGTACCACTGTTCTGCTACAAGAGAGATCTAAGATCTAGTAGTACCACTGTCCTGCTACAAGAGAGATCTAAGATCTAGTTGTACCACTGTCCTGCTACAAGAGAGATCTAAGATCTAGTTGTACCATTGTCCTGCTACAAGAGAGATCTAAGATCTAGTAGTACCATTGTCCTGCTACAAGAGAGATCTAAGATCTAGTAGTACCACTGTCCTGCTACAAGAGAGATCTAAGATCTAGTAGTACCACTGTCCTGCTACAAGAGAGATCTAAGATCTAGTAGTACCACTGTCCTGCTACAAGAGAGATCTAAGATCTAGTAGTACCACTGTTCTGCTACAAGAGAGATCTAAGATCTAGTAGTACCATATTCCTGCTACAAGAGAGATCTAAGATCTAGTTGTACCATTGTCCTGCTACAAGAGAGATCTAAGATCTAGTAGTACCACTGTCCTGCTACAAGAGAGATCTAAGATCTAGTAGTACCACTGTCCTGCTACAAGAGAGATCTAAGATCTAGTAGTACCATTGTCCTGCTACAAGAGAGATCTAAGATCTAGTAGTACCATTGTCCTGCTACAAGAGAGATCTAAGATCTAGTTGTACCACTGTCCTGCTACAAGAGAGATCTAAGATCTAGTTGTACCACTGTCCTGCTACAAGAGAGATCTAAGATCTAGTAGTACCATTGTCCTGCTACAAGAGAGATCTAAGATCTAGTAGTACCATTGTCCTGCTACAAGAGAGATCTAAGATCTAGTTGTACCACTGTCCTGCTACAAGAGAGATCTAAGATCTAGTTGTACCACTGTCCTGCTACAAGAGAGATCTAAGATCTAGTAGTACCATTGTCCTGCTACAAGAGAGATCTAAGATCTAGTAGTACCATTGTCCTGCTACAAGAGAGATCTAAGATCTAGTAGTACCATTGTCCTGCTACAAGAGATATCTAAGATCTAGTTGTACCACTGTCCTGCTACAAGAGAGATCTAAGATCTAGTAGTACCATTGTCCTGCTACAAGAGAGATCTAAGATCTAGTAGTACCATTGTCCTGCTACAAGAGAGATCTAAGATCTAGTAGTACCATTGTCCTGCTACAAGAGAGATCTAAGATCTAGTTGTACCATTGTCCTGCTACAAGAGAGATCTAAGATCTAGTAGTACCATTGTCCTGCTACAAGAGAGATCTAAGATCTAGTAGTACCATTGTCCTGCTACAAGAGAGATCTAAGATCTAGTTGTACCACTGTCCTGCTACAAGAGAGATCTAAGATCTAGTAGTACCATTGTCCTGCTACATGAGAGATCTAAGATCTAGTAGTACCATTGTCCTGCTACAAGAGAGATCTAAGATCTAGTTGTACCACTGTCCTGCTACAAGAGAGATCTAAGATCTAGTAGTACCATTGTCCTGCTACAAGAGAGATTTAGTGAATTTGAGAATGAATACACAAAAACACCAATGCAACTCTTTTATCCTTCTATGCAATGGCAATTTTCTCTAGAGATACTATTTCATACTCAGTAGACTTCTCCACTTCTCAGAGGACTTCTCCACTTCTCAGTAGTTAGTGTGCAATGCTTTTAGAAAAAAGCCTCCTACTCAGAGGTTGTCAAACAATTTTCAATAAGAAGTGATGTAGACTTGCACCAATAGAAAATCATGACATAGGCATGTGAAAATATGTTACGTAGCAGTGTTGCATGATACCATAGCTTCTGGAGCGTATCTCTGCATTCAGCAACCTGGACTTGCTTGAGCAGGACTGTGAAACTGCTCGATGTAGGGAATAGCCTGACCAATCTTAGTTTCCAGCCTCAGTTGGCTGGACTAAGCTTCATCTCCACTTCAAAAAGTTGGCCTTGATATTCTTCTTCAAACTCCTGCTGGATCTCCCTTGTAGCATGACCATGGTTTTCTAGATTTCCAGCAGGATGTAGTTCAGAGAATGGAAATGCGTTGTGTCACAGTTTAATTTGCACCAATGGCCCAACACATCAGTCTTCTGCGGGGCCTTGATATAAATAGGCATGTCATAACACTGAAGATAATGTGCTGCTGTTCATCATCATCAGGTACCATGCCAGTTGGTGTAGGCAGTCATGGCTCTCCACAGCTCTGTCCACAGTATTATGTATCAAGGTTGTTGTTTCCTTGCAGTGCCAGGCTGTCAAACTGTCTAATAATGCTCACGTTGTCGCCCTTTTACTGTAGTTCCCATGTGGAGACTCTTGAATGATTACACTGATTTTGTCATGTTGTATGCTGCTGTTACTGTCCCTAATAAAACTATTAATACTCAATGTAAAATATTGTAAACTAAAAATAAACAAAAGAGAAAGGACTTTATCTACATTTTAGGTCATCAAGAAAGAACATTTTTTCCCCTAAAAAGGTTGTAATTATTATAATTTAAGCCTGCAGGTAGCAGTATGTCAGTGATTTCAAGAATTATTCATACAAATGTAGACTATAATCAGTTTGTACAAATGTAGACTATAATCAGTTTGTAATCAGTCTGTGCGCTCAGATTGACTTCACTAATATCTGGTAAAATTCAGCAGCACAGTAACTAACACACTCAAACCTATGCTGCGTGGTATGTAGGCAAGTGGCTTAGTCAATCCACTACTGTAGTTCCCATGTGGAGACTCTTGAATGACGTTGTGTGACAGTTAAAACTTACTATTTTTGGATATGTGTTTTTATTTGGAATGGATCTCTCATGTAGAGAAATAATGATTCTCTCTGCATCTTCGCTCACGGCTAGAACAATACCTGAGGAATATAAAATCAAGTCAAAATCAACGTTTTGCTCACTTCTTTTCGTTATATCATCATTGTCTGTGTTCATGCTATATTGTTCATGTCTGCTCTGACGACCACACAAGTAAACAATGTGCCAGTTACAAACAATTTGTGGAATAGTCCTACAATGTCTTGTTCTATCCATATGTGCCGCTAGACATCATAGGGGAAGCCGAAGTCTCCTTTCTTTTGCTGTGATTTGTGTTCTAGTATTTCTCTAACATCATCTATCTGTCTTCGTCTGGTTCTTCCCCTGTTTCTCTTATCAGATGATATTTTATTGAATGACATCGATGGAATGCGATCTGGTTCCATTCTGATTAGGCGGTTAAACTATTTGATCTTTTGTGTGTCCATGTATTCTTTGCACGATATTGTTTTCACCAGATTTCTTGTAGTGCCATTGTTTTTTCTATATCTGTTTTGTTACCCCCCAGTGCTGTTCTCAGGCACTTCATTTTGCATACAGCAAGTTTTCGTTCTAGTTTCTGTCAAGGTCCAGCATTGGTAGTGCGGTGTCTACATGAACATTGTGTTTATTAATGTTCTTTTGGAGATGATGTTGATATTCTGGTGTTTCAGCAGTGCTGTTATCCATATACAACTGCATTTGCTTTCTAACATCTTGTCTCTATATTTTCTCTATCCAGTCTCCAGTGAACACGCTGCCTAGATACTTAAATTCCTTAACTTGGTTGAGTTTTGTGCCATCTATGTTCTGAATTTCACATCTAATTAATTCTTTTTTAATTTCACATTTATACTTAACTCCAAGTATGTAATCTAATTGCAATATTTTACTCGTTCTGACTTGCAAAGCCTGTCGAAGAGCTGACTTGGGCTAGGCTTTTAAATTTTCACCTCATTGCCACCATGTTGGCCAGATTTTTACAAATTACTTGACAATGTAAGTCATAGAATAGAACAGGGCTTTTATAGTGTACAGATATGTCTATTGGTGTGCTAATTTAATTAGTTTTTACATAGGTATGCATGGTTGATTGTGTTAAATCATGAACGTCAATTCTTTCATGTTGAAAAAGGAATAGAGGATTGACTTTATTGTGGTCATGTTATCCATATGAAATCCGTCCCTCCCAACAAAGCTCACTGCCAGCTGATAGTACCACTTACAGCACATAACTCCATAGATTTAAGCGATAAACCCAGGGATCTCCTGACAAATAAATTTATAAACAAGACGTCACAAGAAGGATTTCAACCTGTGACCTCTTCAGCACAAAGTGAATGACTTCTTCTTCTTCTGCGTTCAGCATGTGGTCATGCTATACCGTCAGACTTGTCATCAAGACGAAGTCCACTGTCTTCTCCAGGTCAGAGTGGCTGCCCCATAGCTTTTGCCTCAAGTCTGTATCCTCTGGCCAGGTCTGCTGTCTTTGCTCTTTGTATGTTGGGCAGTCCTGAAGTATGTGTTCTGGAGTCTGGGTTCCAAATCCACATGGACATTCATCTGTGTATGAGATCCTTAATCGATAAAGGTGACCCAACAGTCTGCAGTGGCCTGTTCTAAGGCGAAATATTGTGGTCTGTTGATATCTTTGGAGGAGATGTATTGCATCATGTTTGTATTCCCCTTCCATTTCTTTCTTCCACTTTGCTGAGTATGTGTTGCGGATTATTGTTTTTACTTCTCCGTAAGACAGTGGGTGTCTGTGTTGCTCCATTTCACTTCCTGGCTTTGACAGAGCATCCGCTTACTCATTTCCCATGATTCCACAGTGTGATGGTATCCACTGAAGGGCAATAGCTGTTGATTTTTGGATCTGTCTTAGCTCATGTCTGATGTACAGAAGGCTTTCGTTTCTGTTGCTCTGGATTGATTCCAGTAGGGAACTGCAATCTTTGAATATGGCTATCTTCTTTGGTCTTGGCAGTCCTGGTTCAGTGAAGGCTTTCAGTGCTTGATGGAGTGCACCTGCTTCTGCTCTAAAATTAGAGGAGTATTTCCCGGTTGGAAAAGCTTTTGATATTGTCTTCCCATCTTTGAGTCTTATAAAAATTCCACCTCCTCCATTCCTTACTGCTCCTTCTGCCGATCCATCTGTGTAGACATGTGTCCAATCCTTGGGATTGTATTTTATTTCTATCATCTCCAGTGTCAATGCTTTTAGTTGAGGTGGAGTTTGGTATTCCTTATTAATTATTCCAGGAACCTGTGTTATTATGGAGACATTCTGGAGACTATTGTCTGGCTCTTCAAAGTCTGTTAGTGTTTCAATTTCATTTGGGAGGTTTGTGAGGATTTCTTTATGTTGTTCATAGATATCTTTAGAGATGTGACAGAAGCTGGTTCTCTTCAACCTGCTTGTGGTTGATCTAGAAATGTGTGCATACATCGGATGGTTTGGCATGCGCTTAATTTTTCCCTTTGAACAAGCACTCTTTCTTCTCTTCTGTCATCATGTGGGCGGATGTTTGCATGTTTTTCCATTGCATGGATTGGAGTGGTTTTCATCCCTCCAGAGATAAGTCAAAGTCCTGCATTTTGTACTTTAGATGGGCGATTAGTATTTGTTTTTGATGCTGATGCCCAGGCTGTCATTCCATATTCAACTACAGGTCTGACTGTACCCATGTAGACTTTTCGGAGAATATTTCCATTTGCTCCCCAGCTTGTTTCTGCAAGTTTCTTCATCAAGGATAGCCTCCTGGTTGTTATTAGGTGTGGTTTCCAGGTGAGTCACTTGTCTAGTGTGACCCCTAGATATGTAGGGTTCTCCACATGTGCTAGCTCACTTCCATCTATTTTAAGATTTGCTTGTTCTTGGTGGTTTGAATGTGAGAAGATGGTTGTCACCATTTTGTAGAGGTTGATCTGGACTCCCCAGTCAGATGCCCATTCACTTAAGGTGTCAAGTGCTGTCTGCATTCTGTTTTTTGCAGTGGATAGGTTTCCTGCCGCACTCCAGGCAGCAAAGTCATCTGCATGAAGAGCCTTTGAAATATGATGTGACAGTTTCTCTCCCATATCATTGATGAATACTAGGAAGAGGGTAGGAGAGATCACTCCTCCTTGAGGTACTCCTTGTTGCAGAGTAACACGTTTGCTTAGTTTATCATCTACTTTTACTCTTGCAGTGCGGTAGCAGAAGAAATCTTTTATCCAGCTAAACATTCTGCCTTCAATTTTATTTTGGAGAAGCTTGAAGAGGACTCCCTCTTTCCACACCTTATCGAAGGCCTTACTTAAGTCCATAAAAGTAGCCAGCACTTTTTCCTTCTTTTGGAAAGTATTTTCGATTTCCTGTGCTAGGTATGTAAGCTGGTCTTCTGTGCTTCGATTTTCCTATGGGCAGACTGTGTCTTGGTGAGCTTTTGGTTTTTTGGTATTTTATCAAGTGAATGACTTAACGGCTACGCTAGGGAGATCTATCTATCATGTACTCAGGCTTGTCTACACTAGGGAGATCTATCTATCATGTACTCAGGCTTGTACACTATATTTAAGGGCGGCCTTGTTTTTTGGGTGTGTTTTCAGATGGATGTATTAGAATTTTGGGTTAAGATTAGGCTGTATTATTTGTAGAATAAGCTATTAGGATGGTGAATAAAGTGTTGAAAATTAGTTGTCACAGGCATTTCTTTTAGTTGATGCCTCTTTTTAAATGTGCACAAATGACAACATATTGTTGGCACAAGAAATCCTACTATATTTAGAGTGTGTGTACATGCAAGCAATCATGCTATATTTAGAATAGGAGATGTCTGCGATCGCCACAATAGGCAGCACAAAAATTATATCGCCAGGGCATAAATATATGATGTGACAATGTATAGAAAATGTAGCACAGAATTTGATTTCCTGAAAAAAATTCTGTAAATAGTGTGCACCCATGGCAAGCAGAGATTGTGCAAGTGGGATACCGTACCTTCCTCCGCTAATCCACATATGTATTCCTTTAATAACTCAATGTCCATTAAGAGCAGGAGATCTGTCTTTTATAATAATAAGAGTCGTAGAGGTGCCACACTGGATACATCATGGTGTAGGGGTGCCACACTGGATACATCAGGGTGTAAGGGTGCCACACTGGATACATCAGGGTGTAGAGGTGCCACACTGGATACATCAGGGTGTAGGGGTGCCACACTGGATACATCAGGGTGTAGAGGTGCCACACTGGATACATCAGGGTGTAGGGGTGCCACACTGGATACATCAGGGTGTAAGGGTGCCACACTGGATACATCAGGGTGTAGGGGTGCCACACTGGATACATCAGGGTGTAGAGGTGCCACACTGGATACATCAGGGTGTAGAGGTGCCACACTGGATACATCAGGGTGTAAGGGTGCCACACTGGATACATCAGGGTGTAGAGGTGCCACACTGGATACATCAGGGTGTAAGGGTGCCACACTGGATACATCAGGGTGTAGAGGTGCCACACTGGATACATCAGGGTGTAAGGGTGCCACACTGGATACATCAGGGTGTAGGGGTGCCACACTGGATACATCAGCACAAAAAGCTCTCCACATAACTCTATTCTCAGTCAATCAGAAGAGTAGAAAAATAGCTTCCAGACAATTCTTTGATGTTATCAATCCAGGATTGTCTCTTTTCTCCTCTTCTCCTTCCACCCTCGCCTGTTCCTTGCAAAATAATTTTAGAGGGCAAGTCTCTCTAAATGTCCAAACAAGTTTACGCTGCAAGTTGATAATCTGCAAGTTTGTTTATTTGCTACCGGACAAATGTATTTGTCCCGTGTTCTATATATCTGTCTTTTAGTTGTTGTTTTTTTAAAAAAGATTACAGCCAATCCATTAATAAACCTGTCCTAAATTATACAGCATGTCCTATTTCAATGTATTGAGCTGCATCAGGATAGGTAGCAGTCCCTCCCACCATGTCCACTTCTTTAACACACTTTGTGCGAAATTATGTCACGTCTAAGAAAACAAATTCTTCTCAAAGCATTACACACTACCAAGGTTTACAGTTTTCTGAGTGTGAAAGCAAGCTCTGGAGATACCACACATCACACATAGGAAACAAGAGTTTCATTACGCCATAATTACTTGGGGAATTGACACAAAAACAAACCTCTGACTATGTCCTTCTCTTGGAATGCATCTAGAGCACTTTCGTTTTGATACAGCTTGGGCAATTCTTTAGCTGGGCAAAAGGCCTTGAATGTACATAAAAACATCATAGAAAATACTGCGAAATGGAAAAACATTAATTTTGACATGTCTCAACTGCCACTTTTCTTCATAACAATTCTTAACATTTTTATTTACAATTCAATTCTAATGGTAACAGTAAATCATAAACAGCAGACAACAAATGAACAGAAAGACATGAACAGCAGACAAAAATTAATGTGACACATTTCAACTTCGACTGCCTCAAGCCACTATTCTGGAGTGTCTCAAGCCACTGTTCAGGAGTGCCTAAAGCCACTGTTCAGGAGTGCCTCAAGCCACTGTTCAGGAGTGCCTCATGCCACTGTTCTAAAATGCAACCCATTTGTCTGTTCTGCTCATGCTCATTATGAATTCCTAAAGATGCAGACATGAGATCCACCTCCATGAATTCAATTATCAGCAAGATGTCCTCATGGATGCCCCACATCCTTTTGTATGCACTGTTTCCATATGGGAAGGAAATTGCTGATGATGTAATATTTTTCAGGTTTTTTTTTTGTGTGTGTTCTATGTGGGGCACACTAGCGAATTTATTAATGTGATGTGTTAAAAAAATTAGACATTATTTATCTTTTATTAGAGCAGTGGCTAACAGTTAAACACACAACTCATGATGTAGAAATAACATTACAATTAGTTGATATGTTTATAATGTGTAGCAGAAACATCACAGAAAATAATCAAGCAATCATATTAAGAGTACATTTTATCTCTCTCTCCTAACATGAAAAAAAATAACTCAATGGAAACTCATGCATACCATATTCTGACAAATTTGACAGCTTCTGACAAAGATGGTAGTATTTATAAGTGTTATGCACCTAATCTTGTAAAAATGTATCCAAAATGATTGTTGAAAAGTTTTATTTGTTTAATTAAATGAAGAAAAACTTTGAACTCAGGTAAATGAAGACATTAACCTGAATATCCAGGTCATCAATATCCCTGGCACGGCCTCTATCCACACAAATGAGTTGAATACGCAATCCATTATCTAGAATAGACAATACTACTCCTGTCACGCAGTCATCAGGTTTCAGACTCTGTAACAGAAGGAGCAAAAACATAATCAAGTGGAAATGCTACTACTTCAAGACTTAGGTCCACTACAGAGTACACAAACAATTACATACTCAATTCCAGACCTAGACTTCTGAACATCTGGTATTTAGGAAGCACATTAAAATCAAGACACCCTTTATACAAAATGTAGGGTATCTGGGGGCAAAGTGTCACACTTTTCATGTTTTAGCGTATTCTGACAACTATACTTAACTATGAGAGACCAAACTGCGATCGGTGTATAACTTATCCATTCAACATTAGCGAGAGTATCGAAAAACATACAGCTATGTATAGACAGTAAAATGAGATTTTTTAACATATGTAAAAAATCACTTTGCCCCATATTTTGGGACAAAGTGTTGCATACAAAAAGGTGATACAAACACGATAAAATTGAGGGAGATTGTCACTGAAAAGTGTGTAAATATGTGCTAAGAATAGATTGAATAAATAGACCTAGTTTCATAACTTTAATCTGACAAAGAAAGTTCGGATAAAAAATAGTTCACAAGTTCCGTTTTAAAGCTAATGTCTTTGTAAGGTTTGATGATCATTATAACCATATATATCAATCTCTCCCAGCTTTAGATCGGCATCAGCAACTTTCTCATGACATCTGCATTTTTTTCACATTTTGAATGTGACATTTTGCCCTAATATCATGTGACACCTTACCTCAAAATCAAATTTCTAGCAACTATCATAAATTCCAATGAAAATTTAAAAAATGAAACCTGACGAGATAATGTGCTTAATTACTTAACAACACAATATATATATATATATCTCAGTTTAAACATTTTTAATAAATCATGCTAGTAATGATAACAACAGGCAGAGTGCGAGCAGTTGCAAAAAAAAAAATAGATCGAACATAGTGAAAACATGTTATTCTGTATTGTTGAAAATTGACTCGTCCTTGACCTTTCAAACTTCGCTGTGTCAAACTCTAATATGGTTTAAAATCTTGTATCAAGTGGTCTGCCTCTAACTCATGGTTAAAAGTCTTGTATCAAGCAGCTTGCCTCCTTTTTGCTCAGCGGTTATCAGGTGTGGTATCCAGGTGAGTCGCTTGTCTAGTTTGAACCCGAGATATGTAGAGTTCTCATGTGCAAATTCATTTCCATTTATTTGTAGATTTGCTTTTCCTTGGTTTGAAAGTGAGAAGATGGTTGTCACAGTTTTTAGGAGAGGTTGATCTGGACTCCCCAGTCAGATGACCATTCATTTTAGGGTGTCAAGTGAGGTCTGCATTCTATTTTATTTTTTTGCAGTAGATAGGTTGCCTGCCACACTCCAGGCAGAAAAGTCATCTACGTGGAGGGCCTTTGAAATATGATGTCACACCTACTCACCTTAAAGAAGTGCTCCCTTCGAAGCTGAGATGGAACATCCATAAATGTCTCCATGGCTGGCATAATAGAATAGGCATCTATGGAAGAAAAGAGAAAACACTGGTTGGACAATACAAGCATAAATTAAGTATTTTTAGAGCTACTGTGTTCAATTTTTTTTAACGGTTCGTTCTCAAATACCCACTGGTTGTCTCTAGTAGGTCACTGGTACTACTAGATTTCCAGCAAAATGTAGCCCAGTGACCAGAATTATGTTGCATCACCATTTAATTTTGTGTATGGTAACAAATACTTCAGCGTTTTATCACTTTTGCTGAGCGGTAGACGTCTGTAAACCATATCAATAGTCGACCAACTGTACGAGAGAACTGGTTTTCATACTGTAGACAGAACACCAACTTGAAAGCTAACTACAGCCAACATGCTTGTCATTTTCACAGCTGCAGGTATTGCTACAGACATACCCACAGATGTCCATTGAGTCTTTGATTAATATCCTCCATCGAAGACGGATGTGTCTGGCCATTGGTGCAAATAAAACAGCGACACAACACATTTTCATTTTCTGGACTACATCCTGCTGGAAATCTAGGACTATTGTCCTGCTACAAGAGAGATCCAGTGGGAGTTTGAGAATGAATGCTGAAGAAGAAAAAGATTAATATCCAGCTTGTTGGAAATTTCTAAGAAAAAAAAAGATATTCAAATACTGCATCTTCATTCAGATCATTGTTCAGATAATTGATCATGATTGTGCTTTTGCTGGGCTGCACATAGAACCCACAAGAAGTGCACAGAATGGCGACACTGTTATCTGCCAGGCATGTCGTAAGAGGTGACTAAGCTTGGGGATGCAATTGGCTGTCACCTCCCATAGAGGGTCAAATTGACCCATAGGTCATGCTGAAGTTGGATGTATCAGGCCAAAATGTGTAGATATTGCAGATACGCTGTAAATCATGAGATTTCCATTCTCGGACTACATCCTGCTAATATGCAGGAGTTTGATAGAAAAATACTAGGAATTTAGCCAAAATGGTTATAGACCCCCACACCCTCCATTTTTGTCACGATTTAAAAAAAAGATACCATAAATCTCATGAAAATGAAGGATTTGCAAAAGAAAATTGTTGAATGACTTTTTGTAGGTAACCCCCTACCCCCACTGATGATATTATCTACGACCCTACTACACACACTTTTATATGTTATATATAGAAAAATAAACCAATCCACATCAAACAAAAATATTTAATGAAGCAGAAAGAAAAACATTTGTAACTTGAGTTGCGAGGAAAATTTGTGTCAGCTGAAATCAAACTGGATCAAATCTGCTACTTTCTGACAAATAACATAGAAGACAGCACAAGACCAAAAACATATCACAACATTGCAGTGACAAAGAAGCAGAAACAGATTCCATTGAGGAGAAATAATGCTTATCCTAACAGCATAAAAATAACATTAGCTTACCATCAATGACTTCTTCACTCACTCTTCTGTTCTTTTCATCTTCCGACTGCGGTTTGAATAGCATATCTGACTTTCTCCCAATAAATTCACAGACACGTCTCTGAAACTCCTTATCTCTGAAACAATAATGGCATCAGATTAGCAAGTTTGTCATGGAAATAACTGCTACCTTTAAATGAATAATTGGCAGGTCTGTTCAAAAGGTTGACTTTTGGATGGAAACAATACAATTACTGAACATAATTTGTCTTATTCTCAGTTTTATTTAAGACTGCACACACTTCTCCAGAGATCCTGCCATTGTTAACCTTTAGCAAGCCAGATTAAAAAATACGAAATGTATCCCTGCCACCGGATTCTTTTTTGAAAATTTGCGTTATTGATAGTGACTGTTTTGAAAATGTGATAATTTTTTGGTTGTTAGAGATATTTAAATAATATTTGCACATATAAATAAAGAATTGAATTATGCATATATTGGTGTAATTTATGTACGTGTGTGTGTGATACCAGACGTATGAGAAAGTGGTAAAGACGTTTTTCACAAAAAACATATATTTTATAACAAATAAAGAGGAAAAAAATAAGAAAAAAAATAACTTACCTTACATATCGAATTCCTTGGCAACACTGTCAACTAAATCACGTAAATCTGTTGTATTTATGTTCTTTCACTGCGAAATTATCAAAATATAGCCGGGGGAACTGTATAAAACATGTAGATTTGCAGTAAAATCGTTCTTTGAGCTTAGGCCTAGAGTTATTTTTTCTGCCACTTCAAAATATTCGATATCAAACGTACAAGTCCCCAAACCAGCACGGCATTCTGTATATTCACTGCTGTGAAACTAAATAACCTAATAATCCATGATTCAATCCACGATTCAATGTTATTTTATTCGAAATACGATGAAATAAAGGTCTGTAAAACCGATCCATCATCATGGCATCGTACCAGTGTACAGATGTGGTCAGATTAATTGCTCTTAAACTTTTACGAATAGCCAGCCATTCTCAAAAACGATCATGTCGGAAGTGGGGGATGTACCGGCTTCGATTGCGCATGTCCCCAGCTATGTGCACGAACTGTGGTACGTGTAAATCTCACGATAATCTCGCTGGGTGGGACGGCCCGCCATCAGCGCGCGCAGCCATTTTGTTTTTCGGCGGCTGGATATCATATCGGCTCGGTGAAGGATCAGGATATCTTCTATTTCATTTCCGTCACTCATTCTAAATGAAGCAGGAACACCCAAATGTTCTCATCCAACCTTTGCATTCAAATATACCAGAAACATTAGCATCTCAATGGTCTTCATTATTAGTTCATCAGCTTCTCAAGCTAATTATAAAATGTATCAATGTCTTCATTTGTGTGGCTAGTGGACTGTGCATAAACCTGTATTACATTCATGTCTATCAGTTTTTCATTAAATTTCATTCACGTGACTCAAACTGGCCAGAATTTATCAATGAAAGGTAAAGTGAAGGTAAGCTGAGTTACAAACTAGATTCATAGTACATGTTTTTTCTATAAGTTATAAGCTGCCTAGTCAGAGATCAACCAGAAACTAGCTTCATAGCATATGTTTTTCCATAAGTTATAAGCTGCCTAGTAGGCGATTGACCACAAACCGCCTGACTGGCATCGCTTAGCGCACTTGATCAGTAGTAATGGCAACATTCCTTGACCTTCCCAGAGCATTGCTTCCTGGTGACGGGTAAATCAAAGTAGTAATTTTATTTCAAACCACAAATAATGAGTTGACCCGAAACCCAGGTCTGCGGACGAATGATTTAACATTACACTACCATACTCCCTAAAACTTTTGATCTGAAAGTTCACCACTGCAGATAGATTGGTTTAAAAAAAGGAAGCAAAGTTGTACAATCAACGACATTTTCCCCTCCAACAATGTAACTAGAACAACACACAAACAAACATCTGTATCATCTTTTCGAGAGTATGTGATGGTCACTGCTGGCGTCCTTTCGTCAAGGTCATACCAACTTCTAAACATATAATCTCCATAACATCATCTTTCATACAAACACGAGCCGACTATTCCGGGAACTTGTTGAAGCTACCTCATATATATGACTCTGCAAATAAAACATGATGATAGTTGTTGGAAGGAATAGCAAAACTTAGTTACTAACTTGATCTCTGGTTCTTGATTCGGCTTTCTATTCAAATATGACAAAACTGCTGCTGGTGGTTGTTCCTGCTGTTCTTTGTTGAAACTGTGCAGCAAATCAATTCCATGGTACTGAAGTGCGTATCCAATCAGCTTCGAATCCATCACTAATTATTTCGTGTTCTCACTGTCACAGATAATCAAGAGAATACTTTAGTGGAACCAATTAAATAATGTTAAAAAATATATCTAGACTTACTCATTGTTCCCAAGTTCCAAGAATAGACCTAGGCCTACTCATTTCCCAAGTTCCAAGAATAGACCTAGGCCTACTCATTCCCAAGTTCCAAGAATAGACCTAGGCCTACTCATTCCCAAGTTCCAAGAATAGACCTAGACCTACTCATTCCCAAGTTCCAAGAATAGACCTAGACCTACTCATTCCCAAGTTCCAAGAATAGACCTAGACCTACTCATTGTTCCTAAGTTCCATCATTGAAACTGTCATGGGAAAACAGAAAAAATATTGCATAGCATAATTATTAGGTCCAGTACTTTTTTTTTACTGGGTATTCACTGTATACCCATCCTTTTTGCTTGTTTCCTACTTTGGTTCAACCTAAATAAACTACCATGCATGTCCAAAACAAAAATTCAACTGTGAAATACTAAAATGGTAATCTCAGTTATTTTTTGATCAGAATGGTAAACAGTCAAGTACACTGATGTAAAGAATCCCAGTGATATCCATCAAGTTCTGGATTTATAGCAGACACCACCCACTTTTCCTAGATAGTAAAATTTAGCACAGAAGCTAGTATGTCGTTTTGAAATATCTGATTTCAACTTTGACAAACACTGGGCAATTTCACCTTGTCACCATACAATCTTGCTGGTTAATCGGGATTCATATATC
Organism: Meghimatium bilineatum; assembly: GCA_034231615.1. NCBI lineage: Eukaryota > Metazoa > Mollusca > Gastropoda > Stylommatophora > Philomycidae > Meghimatium > Meghimatium bilineatum. Next base: position 35,632,738 of record CM067301.1, read on the forward strand.
AAGTGATGCATTTGACTTTTCCTGTGATTTTTATTGGTCACTGTGTCATCAGCTAAAGAAAATCATGTTAGAAAGTGATTCATTTGATTTAGACCACAAGTCTTGTAATGTCCATGGTGCACATGACAAAAAATATCTGCCACCAGTACAAATCAAGTGAAGCATAACATCTCAGGCTGAGGAAGCCATCAAGTGATTTTCACACATTTTCAAAGAAACCAGTATTTAGTTTTGGCATGGCCATTTGCAGATGTCCTTTTCCAGAACAATTTTTCTCGCAAATCCCAAACATGATTTATCTTTGATAAGACAACTTTCCGGTGCTTTTCATTGGCTGGTGAATCAAAGTACATGCAAAGTGACCATTGATCAGAGGCATCAGCCCATTTAAGTGACAGTGTTTAGATCAGCGCATATGATTAACTAGGAGAAGGTCTTGCCTCTGCTAAGCAGGTATGTTTCACAATACTTCAACATGTACAATTGTTAAAGTATTATCACTTTTTAATGCCGAGTTAGTGGTGTGGAGACTTGGATTAATCTGACAGAATCTAGATAATACAATTCAGAACTGTGTGTCCACGCAAAAGCATACTTCCAAGCCAAATATCAGAAATATTAATGGTACTATTCAAATACCAACATTTTTATAAATATTTTCAAAGTAATGAATTGTGTTTGTATGTGTTACCACCCAAAATAAATGCAATTTTATAGGCCTAGACTTCAACTACTACAACAATTAGGCTAGACATAGACCTACAGATTTTCACCATGTAAATGATGGATCACAGAAATCAAAGAAGCCACAAGAACAAGCTTGCAAACAGCACACAAGAAGGCCACCTCCAGAGAACTTTTCTACCCCTGGCGCAACAAGAGCCACAACATATAGATAGATAGATCTCAACTACTACAACAATTAGGCTAGGTAAAGGTAGGTCCCATGGCAGCAACCTGCTGTCAGGGATGAAGATAACTCTTCATGTACTAAGCCATAGCAACTATTAGGTGGGGTGACCAATTCCCTTCCTTTCTGTCTTTAACTCATGTGCCAGGTACTCATTTACAGCTGAGTCGACTGGAGGAGTGGTCGTGTCAGGCGAGAAATCACGACCATGACTTTTCTTTTTACCGGACGTGGTTTCAAATCTGGCACGTTGTAACCCAGTGATGGCAAATTAGCTCACTATCAACTAAGCTACCACGTTCCTCAAAAGCTAGGTCTAGACAAGTACAGCAACAATTAGGCAAGGCCTAGACCTTAACTACTAAGGATATATAGGGCCTAAAAAATTAAGATAATTTTCTTAAATAATCCCTAGATCTAGCGGGACTAACCTAACAGTTAAAATATTGATACTTCTACACTACTATAAACAGTCTGTAGACCTATAACATGACTGCCTATAACCTTGATAGCAGATAAGTTGATACTAGGCCTATAACATGATTAGTAGAATTTTTATTTAAAATTAAGGTATATTCATTGAAAAGGCATATTAATTTCGTATTAGTATTTATTTGCATTAAGGATGGGGGTACGGGTTAGGATCAGTTATAAATGAAAAAATAAATTAGTTATCAAAATTATAGGTGTTCTTGATGTCGTTTGTGTCGGGAGATGTGATGTCACAGCATCCATTAAATTCAACAATTTCATTGGTGTTACATGGAAATCCGTGACAACAGTGTGCTATTTATAGCACAACAGTGACTTAAACTAGGATATAACCATACAGGGCCTAATTGTCAGTCGCATTATTCCATTCTACCTAGTATAACAGTCATGCAGTACAATTTAGTACACAGTTAACACAGATACTAAATTACTATATACTACACTAATTACTATATTATTTACTAGTATAGATAGTATTGTTAGGCCTGGCCTAATATAATATTATCAATATCAAAATTTAGTTGCTAATAAGGTAAATAAGCACATTTACAGCTGCATGAATAAATCGATTTTGTTTGGAGATGTACTATGAACTATGATGGTAGGAGGCACATTGGATTTAGTCAAGACATGATTCTTGATAATTAGACAACGCTGTTTTGTCTTGAGACTTTTTCACTTCATTATACAACAATAGCAGTGCTGTTGTTACTGTTACTATTACTATATAATAATAAAAACAACACACACAACACCGACACGACTAGATAGGGCCAAAAAGTTTTTTAAAAAGCTAGGCCAGGCTACTTCTTACTACTTACTAAGTTTTATATTAACAATAATAAGACGCTGATATTTAAGCAAGTGTGCAACGCAACAAAATAAGTGTAAATTACAGAAATTAGCAAACTTAAAAAACATTTTGACAAACGTTCAGTCATTTACAGCAACATACGCCTAATCATCGAACAAATGATATTATTTATGACTTCTGTAGACATGCATGTTATCTCGTAGATGGCACATCCGACATCATTATACACAAATAATCAACACTTACTTCCCTTGATCGTCTGCGAATCGGATGTTGACTCGTCTGCAAGTGACTTCATAACATGAGAGGACTGCTGTAAAACTTAATCCGATAGACAAAAAGAGAAAACACTGAGTAATTAAGTTTCAAGTATCACTGCTACATGCACATAGAAAAATACACGTCTATAAATAGACGTCTCGACAAAAAGGTTGTTTTTTAAATCTATATTCTTCTTCTTCTTCAGCGTTCGCTCTCATATAACCACAACGAATATACCGTGTCATTTCGGCCGGGGAGCGTGAAGTACGTTGTGCTGCAAGTTCCACAATAGGATTTATCAAGATTAAAACAAGAGAAATTATAAGCTGTGTCACAACATAGTTCTCCGCATCAGGTGCTACCTCCTGCTAATATGCAGAAGTTTGAAAACGAGTGCAGAAGAAGAAGGGAAATGTTGTGGGTGTTAACTACATGTGTTGAATCATGGTTTAGCTTGGCTGCGATATGTATGCCTTTGGACTCGACACATCCAACTTCAGAAGATATGCCTACATTTTTTCATTACTTGGTCTTCTGGATGGGGTACGCTGAACCTTACATAGTCGACTCTTCCCACATGCATGCATGTGTCCGTTTCAATATTTTATTTAAATTCCTCCTGTCCCCAACAATACGTCTATTTCAAATATATAGAAGCTTGTGCGCAGCAGCATAGATTAAACCAAGTCAGATGACCCTACATCCCCTGCTTCTGAAATTACTAACTAGTGTTAAGAAAAAGGAAATAAATCAACACAACACAAATGAACGTAATAACAGTCCCATCCGCCTGCAAATAAACTCTTCTTCTTCTTCTTCTGCAATAATTTTCCTATGCTCAGAAGTCTATACAGGAAGGTGGGCCGCCTAAATGAATTCAGTCAGCAGGAGGTCCTCGCGGTTGCCCCACAGCTTTACCTTCAGATAGGTCTCTTGGGGGCCATATTTGAATTCTCACGTCATCGAAAAGTGGGCATGTTTGCAGAATGTGTTCTGGAGTCTGGGGACCCTTTTAACATGGACATTGGTCAGTTTGGACAGATTTCATTTTGTGGAGATATACGTGTAGTCTACAATGTCCTGTGTGGAGCCTAAAAATTGTGGTTTGCTGTGATCTGCTTAGCTTTAGAATGGAGCCCTGTGAAAAGTTGCTTCCTGTTCTCTGACTCCGTGTATGTTTGTATTTTCTTTTGATGAGAGTTTTTGCTTCAGTCAATGATATTTTGTTCTGGACTGTTCCTTTTTTGCTCCTGCTTTTGCCAGTCTGTCAGCTGTCTTATTTCCTGCAATTCAACAGTGTCAATCAATCAATATCAATAAAACCCATAACCCTTCAGGGTCGTAGGGGTACCACATTGGAAGCTTCAGCACACAGAGTCCTCCAGCGAATTCTATCCTCAGCGATGCGGATGAGTGTGGAAATATCTAGCCCTGTCCATTCCTTGATGTTGTCTGTCCATGTCTTTATTTGTCCTCCTCTGCTTCTTCCACCCTCGACAGTTCCCTGCAGTATTGTTTTTGACAAGGAATCGTGCCTGCATACATGTCCGAACCATGCTAGTTTTAGCTGCAGTGTACATGGATCCAATGCAGCACAACTTTATTGTTAGTGGACATTTGATTTAAAAGTTCTACAGTTATTTTTGTTAAATCTTTGGGTTCATTTTGGATGGTCTAGCTAGAGTACTGACATGTAGAGCACAAAAAGACAAAATAGTTAGCTCTTTTGAGTCTCTGTTTCTCTAGATCAATTGTTCCCAATCTTGTTTTTTTTTTTACCATGTTCCACCTAAGTCTTTCTAAACTTCGGATACCTCCCAATGTAACATGTACATATTTTTGTAATATTAAAAATTAAATTATTCTTAAATGAAACATAATTACAACTGTTTTGAATTACCATTAACAATCAAATTGCCACCCGGTGAGGCGTCGGCTCCACGTTGAGAAACACTGCTCCAGAGATTTTGATGCTTCTAAGATTGCTTGTAGCTTTGCCCTGTAGTTTGTTGATAATTTGCCAGTAGCGATTGAGAATTCTAGTTTTGGGGTGTTTGGTATGAGTATTATTATCCCAGTTCCTCCTTTCTTGACTGCATCCTCTGGTGATCCATCTGTGAAGACGTGAATCCACTGTGAGCTGGGGTATTGGGTGTCTAGATGGTCAAGTGTTTTTGCCTTGAGGGAAGTAGGGGTTTAAAAAGTTTTGCTCCCAATGCCTGGGATTGTAAGTTTTGCCGTATATATGGGTGTGGTGTTTACGATGTTGTAATTTGCTTCTACATGTCCTCATTCATCCGGATTGCTGGTTACTTCTTCATTGGCTTTCATAAGTTTTTTTGACAGGTGATTGAAGCTTGGTCTTTTCAGTATGTTTTTTGTTAGTTCATTTGTTTTCTCATGCATTGGGTGATGTTTCAGGCGTTAAAATTTTTCGGTCATTATTGTGATTTTCTCATCCCTTCGGTCTGTTAAATTTTGTAATCCTGCTGTTGTTTCCATTGACTTTATAGCTGTGCTTCTTAGTCCTCCCGTTATAATTCGGAGACCTGCATTCTGAATTTTGTCCAGCTTCTGAAGATTGGTATTTGCTGCTGTTGCATTGTTCTCATTCCAAATTCCAGAGTTTCACGAATATGACCTACATAGACTTGTTTTATGGTTTTTATGTCCGCTCTCCATCTGTCCCAGATAGTTTTTTCATTATCTTTAGTCTGCTTGTGGCTTTTTTTCTGTCTCTTCAATGTATGATCCCCGTGTAAGTCTTTTACCAAATTTTAGTCCCAGGTAGACAAGTTTGTTTCTTTTGGGAATGGGATATTGTCTAGTGTGAGAGTATTATTTTCAAGTTTTGTGGAGAGGGTGAAAAGTGTGGTGACGGTCTTGCTTTTGTGTATTTGAACACCCCAGGTTGTTGCCCACTCAACTTTGTTTATTACCTCCTGCATTCTAACTTTTGCAACTCAAATGTATTTTGATTGGGTCCAGATATCAAATTGTTTGCATGGAGAGCTCTATGTACATATGGTGTGAATAGCTTTGACAGGTCTTCTATATAAATTATGAAGAATGTGGGAGTTAGAACTCTTAACTTGTGGGACTCCTTCTTTTATGTTGATTATTTTACTTTTCTTCCAAAATAAACAATTCGAGCACCCATATCTAACATCATAGCACACGGTACATTCCCATATGCTCCGTCCTCCCAAGACCGTGCAGTGCTATGATTCAGAGAGACAGCCGCATCAGGCGGCCCCAGTACATTGTCTGGGGGCGGCATTGTCAAGAAAAACCATTTAAAGGGGCGGAATTTCGAAGACTTGCAGCACATTGAGGAAATCTTCCGTACGGTCGAACCGTACATGATCTTCGGTTCTTTCCAAAAAGAGTACATTGTCCTCCCGCACTTTCAATTCTGTAATTATTTGTATGTATAAGTTTTTAGTCTGTAAGAAGTTGTGCTATTTAGTTGGTCGGAGTTCACAGACGACACGAAGTATGTACACAGCGATCAACGAAAATTACGACAGTAATCAAAATTGTCACATATGAAGATTTGTTGTGATTCCGCTCGTATAACTTCCAATGGCGTGAGCCACGGACGGTCGAGGCATTAACCCCAAGGAGCCCCCCCCCACCACCATAGTTTGTTTGTAGAATTACTTCATGACGTAATGTCAAGCAATGCCGGGACATTCCTGGTAGTGCACTGTGATGGTGTATAGATAACAGCAGACTTGAGTGTTCTCAAAAAGTTGTACGTTATCTCCCGTTGCTACGGCTAACGAAACTTTGACCACACTCGCTTTTGCGGAAACAGATGCAGATGAAGTAAATGTTTACTAAAATTAACTTGTTTGTGATGTTATCGCATCTGTTTCTGTATTGACACAAATTACCAGAATAACTACTTAAAGTTTAAGTTTCAAGTAACCACTTTAGTGGATGGCGCGTTCAGTAATGCAGTGCTTACGGTGCTTGTGGACAAGCAAATCTACGTTGAGGCTCAGCATTATAAAAATAATATAAACTGTGCACTATTTATTCCGCCACTGTATCTTAGCGAGTTTGAGATACACCTCTGCATTCCGTCACAGTTATTTTTAAAGATACATCATTTGCCACGCTTTGTTTCTTCCTGATTTTTATTTATTATTATTTATTTTTTGCGTATATATTTTCCCACTTTGCTAGATCTCTTTATTATAGATGCTTGGCAAACAGGCATATAAATACACGTGCGTACACGTCACGTATATATGAAAACCAGATTTGTAATCTGCTGTGAGCCAAAACATTATTTACTCTTATTTCATATCCAGTCAAATTTTGCCGTTAAAACACGTTAAACGTCCATCTGCGATTGACGTCAGTTTAATTAAAATTTCTGATATATTATTAAAACATAGACAAGAAAGTTATCTACTTTATTATTATATTTTATTATGAATAAATTTTTTTAAACATATTTTAAAACTTAGTTTTATACAGAAAAATGTGGTCAGAAGCACAACTCTGTTTGGTTTTCTTGTGCAGTCTTGTGGAATTCCAAGGACAAGGTACAGTGCATATTGCTTTTTCTAAATATCGTTATTATTTCGGTAAAATTAGTCACGACAGATGATAATAATTGAGGTCTTTGTCGCCCACATGTAACGCTTACACTAACCTGCTTCTGTAACGGCATAAAAGGACACCATTGTTATTAATATCGTCATATCGTCGTAATTCACGGAATAAACTGTAATATTCCTTCATAGATTGTTCAGCAGAGATCTGAAACTGATTAGCTTACAAAATCCCTACACAAACCATGACAGCTGAAAAATCTATGGTAAGAGGCAAACAGACGTTACAACAATTAAGAAACTATAATTTTTCAGTGGCAAAATATTTTGTTACATAGGCCTATGTCTCAGAAATAGTCAGACTTGAGCAAAGGCATCCACAGTGGAAAAGAAAACATCGGCATCTGAAATGAAATAGAGAGGTCATAAGAATAACACTTTCAGAAAGTTGAACCAACACAGACTTCCGAAATGTCCTAAACATAGAAGAAGACTGACTTCTCAAAACTATTAAAAACGCACGCTAACATATTTTGGACATATAAAAAGACACAATAGTTTAGAAAGATTAATAAGGGATAAATAAAAGTCAGAGGGTAGGAGAACAAGAGGCAGACCAAGACAACGATGGACACGGGATATCGACACTTTCTGAACATGACACTGAGGAGGCTGGACATCTTGGACAGAAACCGAGAGGTTTACAGCGTGGCCGTGAGCACAACGTCTGTATAGTATATATCACGTAGATAGATAATTGGATGGATGAATTTGATGGATGGATGGATGGATGAATTTGATGGATGAATTTGATGGATGGATGGATAGACAGACAGATAGAAGTTTCAGATATTTATCTAAATTATCAACCAAGTGAAATAATTAGTTTTCCAATGGAATCCATAGAATTTCATAATCAATGGAATTGAGATAGCTCATCAGCCAGCCATTACTGGAATTCACTGTCAAGATCAACATATAGATCTTCTTCTTCTTCTGCGTTCGTTCTCAAATTCCTGCAGATTAGCAGGATCTATTCTGGAGAACGAAATGCGTTGTTTTATGGTTTACAGCATTGCTGCGATATCTGCGCCTTTCAGCCTGACACATCCAACTTCAGCATGGCTTTGGGTCACTGACCCTATATGGGATGGGACAGCCAACTCCATCCCATAACCTCCTTAGTCGCCTTTTACGACATGCGTGGAAGGTAAACAGTGTTGCTATTCTTTGCTCCCCTTTCGCCCGGCAACACAAGGGCGAAACAGATAGATGATTTGTTATCTTTTCCAAAAGTGAAGATGAAGACCACCATGAAGAGAGTTGAGTTTGATAAATATGAAATATGAAACTCAACTCATGACATGTGAAATGATAGTTGGCAGGTAGAACTGATGTCTGTGCACATTTGAAACTCTACTCATGACATGTGAAATGATAGCTGGCAGGTAGAACTGATGTCTGTGCACATTTGCGATCACAAATGTGTAACAATTAACACGCGAGAGGGGTTAGGGTTAGTGTTAGAGATTTACCGATTTTTGGGAGTGACATATTTTGGACAGGCAGGTGTTGGTACATATTTGTTTATGGGGAAGTCCATTGTTCGCGTCTTATTACACAAGTGGTCTGACATGCTGAAGTCGGATGTGTCAGGCAGAAAGGCGCAGATATCACAGCAATGCTGTAAACCATGACACAACGCATTCCGTTCTCCAGACTACATCCTGCTAATCTGCAGGAGTTTGAGAACGAACGCAGAAGAAGAAGAAACAGGTGGTCTGTATCAGGTAATTTCCTTCAATAGGGCATATAATGGATTGATGTTGTTCTGTAGCCTAGATCGCCACATGACTCCTCTAGGTAGCTGTTTCGGTGGTGCTGTGCTGTTCGACTGTGTTTCTTGTTTCACCACTTTGCATTTCCCCACATCAGCTTCACTGTTTGGGTATGCGCTCTGGTATCTTAATCCATGAATTTGTATCTGTGGTTCACTGTTAGGCGCACGACGTTTGCTCTCTCAATCTCGGATGTTTGATACTCTCTCCAGCAGTCGGAGTATATCACAGATCCAGGCTCGACACTGCCAACCTATGCTTTCAGTAGGTATTAGCACTTCTATCTTCCACTGGCAGCAGGAAAACGCCCCGTGTCTCACGATATATGCCACCAAATATCCATTGTTGAGGCAGCGCTCTGCCAGAGTTTGCCTTTCCCTTGGTAAATATGCTTTCATCTTCCTCCACGATCACTCCTTCTCCTCCCATGCGCCTTCGTGACAAGTGCCTCATGCTATATACATAAACTTCACGAATAAATGCCTTCCATGCGACCACTCTAGTCTTGCTCATCTGCTATTCTCTCGCTCACCATCCAGCAGATGTCATTTGGAAATCCCACCCATAGATGAATCGACATATCTTCACAAACGGAATCTTAGTGAATTGTAAAACACGTGCCGACGATTACATCTATGCGTTGTTGGTGTCGCCTTATATTGCATTTCCACTGCATCTTTCCATCATTGTAGTAATTTCTTCTTCTTCTTCAGAGTTCATTCTCAAACTCCCGCTGGATCTCTCTTGTAGTAGGACAATTTTCCTACTAGATATCCAGCAGGATGTAGTTCAGAGAATGGCAATGCGCTGTGTCGCAGTTTTATTTGCGCCAATGGTCCGACACATCCGTCTTCGGCGGTGTAGTAATTTAATGCCATTGGTTGATCCCACCCGCACATAATTTCATGTGACAATCCACGAGTTTGTACAGCATTTTTGTACAGTTTGTGCAACAAATGTACAGCATCTTGATCTGTAGCTGCGAGCTCAGTAAATAGATATCTCTGCTTAAATTAGCCATTTTGTTTTTTTAATTAACCAAAATCTCAGCGGAAGTCCAACAAAGTGGAGAGTGCCGCAGTAACCAAACAAATTAGCGTTAAATACTATATCAAGTAATAAGGTTTACTAAGGAGGAAATACTCAGTAAGGTAGAAAAGTTACTAAATACCTAACTATCAATAGTAAAAAAATAAATTAATAATAATAAATCATAGAATAAAGGACAATTTTCTACGTTGCGGTCCAAAAGGTCCATGTTGGACCATAACGTAGAAAATTGTCCTTGTTCTATATTTTATTGTTATTTATTTATTTTCTTTACTATTGATAGTTAGGTATTTAGTAACTTTTCTATCTTACTTAGTATTTCATACTTATTCGTTTGGTTACTGCGGCACTCTTCATTTTGTCGGACATCCTCCGATATTTTGGTTATTTATATTTTGGTTATTTATATTAAGGTTACTTAGGTAAAGGTATGTCCCATGGCAGAAACTTGCCCACGGGGAAGAAGATTACTCTTCATGTACTAAGTGGAATCAACAATTAGGTGGGGTGGCCAGTTCCTTTCCTTGCTATCTTTACCTCCGCTTACTCATGCGTCAGGTACTCATTTGCAACATTTCCAAATAATCAGTTTATATATTCATATTTCGTGTTTCCTGTTTATGTGTTTCTTGAGAAAGGGTCCCAGTTGCAGCGTAACGTAGAAAAAAGTCCTTTTTTAAAAAAAAAGTGCAATTTGTTTATTTTTATGCTTTGATAGTTATGCTTTAACAGTAACTTTATATAGTATTTATCGCTTGTTTTCTTTGTTGCAACACGGTCTACTAATGACGTAATTTCAGTGACGACATGAAAACTACGCATACTACAACACATTTGGAATGAAACTGCGCATAATATAAAAAAATTGAAATGTAGGCACTTCTTGTATTTTACCCTCTATTGTATTGATATATAATGAATATGCAACAAATACTATTGCACAATTTAAGGTACTGACAGAGTATCCCATTTCATATTATTTTTCAGCCCTTGTGTTTGACGTATTTCGGAACTACTCTGCTCTGACATCACAAGACATTTGTGCCAGTTTGGCCTGTTCAGTTGATGATGACAACAAAAACTTATATGATATACATCAAGTTATCTCACTGACGATATCAGAAATTGTAGGCGATCAAAACACTTGGGAACCGATTGCTGGTCTGTCTTTTTTCAATGTTGAAATCCACCTGTATAAACATCCTTCACATTTATCTGGTACGGGGCAGCTCTTTACAAAGAGTGGAAAACTGAATGTTGTTATTAAAAAATCTGGTTTGAGATGTCTGTCGGATGCTGTCATGTGCGAATTACGGTTTATAAACAGCAAGAACAAGGGACAAGTTATCAAAGTTGAGAAAAAGTTACAAAGAAGAGAAGAAGTTGTAAAATCGACTGCAAATAATGTTACAGATTCCGGTGCATTTAAAGAACTCAGAGACATTATAACCGAAGAGATTCACAAGATAGGTAGAAAGGTCGACAATATAACGAACAATGTTGAATCGGTTGTCAAGCTGGAGACCCAACGGTTTCTTCAACTTAAAGGAGTACTTAATGAAGATCTTCATACTAGCTTGAACATTCTCGACCAGAAGTTGAACAATTTAGAGACAGCACTCAATGAACAGGTTACGGCGAAAGTGAATTCTTTCTCAGAAATATTCGATAACAGGACAGATTTAATAACTAGTCTTATAACTGATCGGTTCAATACAATAGAAGATCAGGTACGTTTGCTTGAAGTTACATTAAGAAGTCGAAGTGCCAGCACGGATAATTCGATGAATGAGTTACTAAAGCGAGTTTTGTCGTATTGTACCCCATGCAAGGATTTGCAAACTAACCTCTCCAACATTCTTCAGAATCAGTTGACTATTTTTAAAGCAGAAGCTGTTGGAAAAGTATCAACAACCGACAACTTGTTGGAAACTTTTGGCGGTTCTCTATCAACCAGAAGTTTCATGGAAGCTTTTGCCAGGATGACATACAACATAAGCGAGGCTAAAAGCAAATTAAATCAACTCAGAACTGATCTTAGCACAGAAATCAAGACAGTTCATTCAAATATCTCATCTCTGCAAGAAACCATGTCTACCAAACACGATCGTATTACCCGAGAAGTGAATGACAGGATAAATAACATCGATACTAAATTGACCAACAAATTTCTAGAATTTGAAGAACAAAAACGATCTTTTGCAACACTTAACACAGAAATACAAGGAAAACTCTTAAATTTTGAGATAAATCTGAAAAATTTTAATGTTGTTATGAGAAACATCAAACGAATTTTCGAAGTTTAATCATTGATGAATGTCAAATGTTACATCACGTCTGAAATGTTACCATATCATAACATTAAAAAAACACTTAGATATTCCACTGCTAATTGACACCAATCGAAAAGAGTTGAAGATCGAATGGAAATGACGACTGGGTTACTAAAAATGGCATAGTTGCCATTCTAGTGAAATTAAATACTTTTTACCACCAAAGTTGAATGTGTAGCGCAGAACCATTGGCGCAAATAAAAATGCGATACACTCTGTTGAATATCTAGTATAATTAGTGTCCTGCTATAAGAGAGTTCCGGCTGGAATGTGAGAACGAACGTGGAACAAAAATATTTTGTTGTGGAAAGGCACGGCTTTTTTAATCTCGAACGCTAGTCTTTTTGCTATGTCACGATTATTAGTTACATAAGAGGATTAAATTACATTCCCACCAACCATCGCTATTCAATGAAAGATGTATTATTTTTAGTAAATCAGCAGCCATTACCCTTTGATGTTCAAATCAATAAATTTGAATTAATTATTTTTATAGCAACACGCAAAATAATACAACAAGCACAATAATACAACACGCACAATAATACAACAAGCACAATAATAATACAACACGCACAATAATAATACAACACGCACAATAATAATACAACAAGAACAATAATACAACAAGCACAATAATACAACAAGCACAATAATACAACAAGCACAATAATACAACAAGCACAATAATACAACAAGCACAATAATACAACCAGCTCAATAATACAACAAGCACAATAATAATACAACAAGCACAATAATACAACACGCACAATAATACAACAAGCACAATAATACACCAAACACAACAAAAACAATAACAAAAACGTGGTTTTGTTTAATGTCTTAATTTATGAAAGTGTATGTTGTTTACATTCCTTATCTTTACAGCTTCATGAGTATTAGTTTTGTTTAATGTCTCAGTTGATTAAATGCAGTATTTTTATATTGATAAACACAGCGTTTCTAGCGTAATTTGCATTGTACACTTTGTGTTTTACAAACACACACTCACACACACGCACGAACGAACGCACGCATCCGCACACACACACATACACACAATATTACGTCATCTACTCTTTACCAACAATTTTTTCTATGGAAACTCACGTAGCCACAATTTCAAAATTATGTTTTTATTTTAGGATCATATATCCGAACACTTTCTGAATATGACACTGGAAGAGACTGGACTGCTTGCACAGAAATGAGAGGCTTAAAGAGTGGCAGCAAGGGCAACGTCTGCAAGGACACGTCACATAGAAGATATAACTTGCAAACGCGATGGGGAGCGTGTCATTAGTTCAAGAGCATGTAAATTCTATTCTGCAATCCTTGACATGGAAAAATTAGTAAAATCTATACTGCAATCCTTGATATGGAAAAATATATTCATTCACTCATTTTCCTTTAGTGCTGAAGTTATCGCACAGGGCAGAGGTCAGATCTCTCCAATTATGTCTGTTCAAGACTATTATGTGCAGTTCTGGAATAGTATGAATATTGTTTGTTTTTAATTTTTCTAATTATTGTTCTTCTGGGTGTTTCCTTTGGTCTACCCCTGGCTTTTCTGCCTGTTGGTATCCATGCAAGTGATCGGTGGTGTATTCTGTTATTGTCTGAGCGTAGGACATGTCCAATGTAGGACCATCGGCGTTTTCTAATAACATCTATGAAGTATATAGCAAATACACATTTTATAAAGAAACAGAGAGGGGGAAAAACGAATGAAGTCTCTTCCACAAGTCTCTAACTCCCAGCGGTGTACATTCCTTCCACAAGTCTCTAACTCCCAGCGGTTTGCATTAAGTCGATAAGACGTTTCATACTCAGAGTTTAAAAAAAAAGAAAAATCATGCAGCAAAAGGGATTTGAACCAGGTTCAATCAGATGGCACCAAATCGCCTTTCAACTTTAGTAAACAAGTCTGCAGTCTTCAACCGCACAGCATCCTTTAAAATATGCGACTTTAGTCTAGATTTTCAACGTGTATATTCCCAAGCTACTACATATGAATATGGACCGGTCGAGCGACACACATAATACACACGATGCACAGGTATGTACACTCCTAGAGAACCACACACTCAGAATGGAAAAATTATAGGGTTTATGTTGCTTTCCTACGATTTTGCAATACGAAGAGTTGAAGTAATGAGCTTCAATACCAGACATCCTCTCCTGTCAGAGACGTTCATAGCAGCCCATCTCTGGGATCATGGTTACTGCGATTGATGGGACAACCATATATGCGTTACCGTCGCATACAAGGAAGCTGTCAAATTATGCTTACTTAAAACACAAGGTGGATCAGTACAATGAACGCACAAACTATCCGACTATAGCATATGGATCCACATAAATACATATAAAAGTGTACAATACTTCTAATTCTTCAGTGTTCATTCTCAAACTCCCGCTGGATGTCTTACAATTGTCCTACTAGATTTCCAGTAGGATGTAATCCAGAGAATTAAAAAGCGTTGTCACCGTTTTATTTGCGCCCATGACCCGGCATATCCGTCTTCAGCGGAAGTGTACAATACAGTTTCAACTTCTCAGCCTTAAGGTCTTTTTCAAGATAATACAAGACAAATAGTGAACAAAAAGTAAAAACAGTAATAAGTAAGATTGCTGTAAAACTCTATGATAAGTGAGACTGCTGTATAATGTATACAGATTTACAGCAGTTTAACTTATTAACATATAGTCTGATGGTCTGTGCGTTCCTTGTAAAGCTGATAGACCTTGTGTTTTACGTAATACACAATACGTAATATACGTAGTACTACTGTTATACAGTTTTACAGCAGTCTCACTTTCTATTGTTAAAAATTCTTGAGACTAACGGGAATTGAACCAGGTCCATTCTAGCGGCACCGAATCTCCTAGCAATTCAAGTAAATGGGATTTCCCGTACTAGACTAACCACATAGATGTGGTTAGTCAAGTACGGAAAAACCCGTTGAGTTGCTAGGCGATGTGGTGCCGCTAGAACGGACCTGGTTCTTTTCCCGTTAGTCTAAAGAATTTTTACTTTATCCCCATGTTTCCTACTTGAATTTACTTATTATTGTTAAGAAAGGAGTGGGTTACTCTTCTCATCAACATTCCAAATATCACATGGATATACTGTCCAGGCCATGCGTGACTCAAAGGCAACGGTATATTTGATGAATTGGTGCGCAATGCTATAGTAGATGGGTCAGTGATTAGAAGAGCCGAGTTCATTATGGCAGTTATGGATGAACTAGAAAGTGATGAAGAGGAGGCTGAAAGAGACAATGTTTATGTTTTAAAAAATTGAATTTGGGGTAACCGGGGGGGGGGGGGGATGTAAGAAAGGGCCTCCTCTCTGGAAAGTTCTGAAAAACTTATAACCAACAATTTGACTGGTACCTAGAGCTTATACACCCTTAAATAGCTGATTGATCGGCGAACTGAGAAATTTGTAACCAACAATTTCACTGGTACATAGAGCTTATACACCCTTAAATAGCTGATTGATCGGCGAACTGAGAAACTTATATCCAACAATTTGACTGGTACACAGAGCTTATACACCCGTATATAGCTGATTGATCGGCGAACTGAGACATTATTGAAGTATCTTCAGTTCTATGATGCTAGTTCCTAATCAATAATTAATCAAATATGGTACAAGAAGGACTGAATATTGACCAAGCCCGTAGATGAGTAAGTGCGTGGACTGTACCATCAGGACTGGATATTGACCAAGCCCGTAGATGAGTAGGTGCGTGGACTGCACAAGCAGGACTGGATATTGACCAAGCCCGTAGATGAGTAGGTGCGTGAACGGTTCAACCTTCCGTCTTCCCTTTAGGGAATGAAAAAACGAGTTTTAGTACTAGGAATTTAACAAAAAAGTGGGTTACTCCCTCCCCGTCAACGATCGCTCCCCCCCCCCCCAAGTAATCGAATTCCTCCTAAAAATGACGGAACTGCAAACGAAAATTGGCCAATGCTTTTTAAAGGTAATTCCCCCCCCCCTCCCAAACCTCCTTTTCTTAAAGGCGTATTCTACGGCCAATGATATTGAGATCAAATATTAAGGATACCAGTAGAACTAGGCGCTGCCACCAAATATAGGCTGTTTATAAAGTTGCTGTACACTGAATTTGAAATTATTATTCTTTCGTTCGCTAATAGTGTCTGTATCTGCAGTGTTATTTAATTTGAAATGAAACGTATGTACTCAATGTGAAATCATTTAATGTTGTGTGTTTCCATGTTGTGTGTAATGCACAAAAATGTATGAATGACCTTTTTATGTAAAATCACTTCCTTAGGGAGATCATATCTATGGCCCTGGCTATGTATATTGATTGTTTCTCTATTGTCTTTCATCCTGATGAGGGCTTTTTAGTCGAAACGTCGTCTGTCGCTATGTCTCGTTAGTATACTTAGGTTTATAAGTATACAAGTTCGGCTTTGTGGCGTAGTGGTACAGGGCGCGTCTGTGATGGCTAAGGTACCGAGTTCAATCCTCGCCACATGCAAATGTGCATCCGGACCGTTCAGAAATCAATGGCGAACTACTGAATGCTGGTTAGTTAGTTTGTTAGCCGTCGGATCATCATCACTGCAAACTGGACACATCCATAGTTGCTCCGATCTCTCCTTGAGTGTATCCGCCATCACACTTCTGCTGACAGTACCGGTCCTATGCTTGTTGACCATCATTCTTCTGCGCCCTCCAAAATGTTCACCTCTAGCAACACCGCATTTCAATCCCTGATCTTTAATCCTAGCCATTGAAAAGGAATCATTATCCACATTAGTCTCACTCTCGCGTGTTATATCTCTTAAGGAGTTCAAAACGTCAGCGCGATCCATTGCCCCATCGCCCTGTGCCACAATCGCATACGATGCCAGTTGATCCGCTCTTTCATTGCCTCGAACGCCCACATGTCCCGGCACGAAAATAAATGTAACCGCTTTCAAGCTCGCATTTCTCAAGGCCTCAATCCACTGTTCGCGAACGAGATCCACTTGTACCTTCTTAATCATACTCATAGAGTCACTCAAGATGCAGACCTTGGTCACCGCCAGTCTCCATGGTCATACTACTCGTAGTGACCGCAAAGGCACCGCTTTCCTCCTTGATCGTTTTACCTGCGCACTGAGCTGTAAAGGCCCAAGCACTGCGAACATGCCTAATTACAGATCCATCAGTGTATATAATCACATCCCCCTCTTTGGTATTCTCACTGATTAAAGCCTGCACGTCTTTATCCACAGCTCTGGGACACCATTCTCTGCATTCCCTGCTAAGTGATATTACTACTCTCAAACAAGTTTCGAAATCTGTGGGTAGACCTATCCATTCCGCACCTGCTGCCACATCCTGTAATCTGCACACGCTTTGTATTACATCCTCAACACGTCCCATCCACGACCTTCCTCTCTTGAGTCTGCTGCCTTTAACTGAATGCTTTGAATGCTGGGTTGATGGCTATGTCATGGATACCAATTTTTTCAATACGTGTACTTAATTCATTTCATTTTTCAATTTACTAAATTCCTGTTACATTTGTCTTGTGTCACTCCAGCCTTCACATTTCAAGTATCGGGTTGTTTTCCGACACGAAAGTTGTATCTCTTTCGTATAACGCACGGTTTATGTACTGTAACAGACCAGAACAACCAAGTAAACCCATATAAATTAGTTCAGCCGAGCACACGTTACATATGTGTTAAAGCAGCACTCACATTTCTCTTGACACAGGAATATTAGTCGTCTTATGTATACAGTATTTACAATGGTATAGTCTAATGATGTCTCAACCTTGGACTTGTTTCACATAGCCGTTGTGACCATTAATAATAAGTGAACTACGAAACACACGGACAGGCCATTATTGCCGCAGATACGGATTTTCTGCAAGAACGGTGTTTTACCATGTCTTTAGCCCGATTTCATACGTTCTTCCCTCTATTTGATATGAAATGTAATGTGAAAAATCGTCAATCATACATTAAACGGTGCAGTTTTATTTTTACAGCAAAACAATTCGACTCAAACATCCTTGTCATTTTGTGAATTCCCCTGAAAATCGGATATATTTTTTTCGATGGATCTCTGATACTTCCGATGTAATACATGATTTGTATGATAATGCATGCATTTAAATTTGTAAAAGATATTTTTTTTTCTAAAAACAATTGTGTAAATAAAATATTTTTGTGCATTTGTACAATGTATATTTTTCTTATTTAGCTTCACTTCATTAGGTTTTTTAAATTAAATATTCAGTGTTGATACCACTTTCATTTATTTCTGCATTTAATTTTTGTAAAAACATACTTCGTCCAAAAATAAATAATAGAGAAAAAGGGTACCACGCCCATAGTAGCATTTATATACAATTGTTAATATTTAAAAAAATTATCTAATACATACCTGAACCTAATACACTTGAAATATCCACTAATCATATTGTTATCATGGAAAAACTGAAATAGTGTAATAGAGGGCTAAGGGATTGGTTTTATCCACCTTTTGGCAAAGTGTACTGAATGTTATGTTCGAATTTTGTAAGGGGGGATGTGTTTGAATATCCTGCCTTATATACGGCTAGCAGGTCATGGTTACCAGATTGACGTGTTATAACGAATCGCCTTAATCAGTAGGCAAACTTTCAACACGTCTTAACTTTGGGAATTGTGCTAGAATTAAAAGGTCACAAAAAGAAAATGAGCCATCCATAAATTACGTAAGCCCTCAACTATTTTTTGCAAATGTTTATTCCCGACCCCTTTGCCATCAAACTGTCAAGAATCCACGAACCACCGTTCACAATATAATAATAAAAATTCACATCCTCGCCAGTAAAAATGTTAACAGAAAAACTACGAAACATATTACTTGATCCCCCCGCCCCCTTATTTTTAGAGAGAAAAAAGTTCCCATTCCAACAATGTAATTGGTGCATAAAATGTAATTGTTGACATCAACTTTCATCACACCCCTACCCCTTGTTAAATAACTTCCACACTTTTCCATACCCTCTCCCTAATATGTGACGTAATTTATGGACAGATCGATAATATGTACTCACAGCGCAAAACTGAAATAAGTCATCAGGTAGCATATCCTGAACAGGATGTAGCAGTCATCACAGCCTTTCGAAACTTGTGTTTAACTTGATCCGGTATTCTTGCTTCTGTAACTGCCATGTTCAGATGGTCTTTGATGTCTTGCGTCCATCTTCTTCTTGGTGTGCTTCTTGTTCGTCTTTCAGACTGTTAAAGACCATGCTTGACAACGGTAGCAGAGTGTTGATATGAAAATTGTAGATATGTGATGTCTTTTGATTTCCATCTTGATCTTTGGGTGGAGAGGTAATGCTATTAGGTATTATGTCTGTTGATTACCCTCTTCGCACACCGGACACATCCATGGTTGGTTGGTTGGTTGGTTGCTGATCCAGTGGTCCATGGGCTCATGTCCTTTGACCCATTGCCATTAAATGGTATTATATTGCTGGGAAGTCTGTGGATTTTCGGCCCACCCCGGGCCAGAGAATAACTATCACACCTCCAGGAAGGTAAGTTTCAACCTATGCACTGCTCCGGGTCACTGCAGGCAAGATAGGGTTCACTGTGCTCATTCCCCGCCACCAATTGACTACTGGTTATGCCAAACTTCTCTATTGCTCCAGGCATGCAACCAAATGTTCAAGTCAAAAGGATTGTCACGTCCTGAGTCACTGTGCCTCTATGATGGGTCTCAGCCATAGGAAAAAAACAGTGCTGTCAGTTTCCTCCTCCTCAGTGCTGCACAGTACACCTCTGGCTCACTCCCAACCACAGAGGGTGCATACATATATTCAAGTAAACATGAAACACATTTAAACAACAAAATAAAAGCGTAATTGTATAGATGATGTGCCATGAAGCTTCTATAAGAAGATAACCTCAATATAATGGCATTTCATCTACTAAGGTTTTCTGTTGCATGGTTGGTTTGTCTAGTGGGCCATTGGTGAGACCCACAGACGCAACCACATGCGTATAATACATCCATAGGTACTCAGATTTCGGATTCAGTAAATCTCTCAGGGTATAACGGCTGATGGTTTCGGTTCTATGTTGGTTCACTGCTCTTTTTGAAATCTTTGTCAGGAGGTTCTCTACGGGCCACGCCCATCCTTACTCCAAATTCACGCATTCTCGATATTGACTCATGCTCATTCATCTCAAAATCCTCTGATCGTGAGGATTCACGAAGAGCAATGAGTATGTCTGCTCGGTCCAAAGGCTGACCGTCTGTTGTGGTGGCGAGGCTAGCTAATCAATCGGCCTGTTCATTTCCCTCCATGCCCGCGTGTCCGGGGACAAAGATAAGCATTAGTTTTCGTAGTGATGTTTGCATTTTAGCTCTCTCCAATGACTCCACCCATCCTCTACGTACATCACCTGTTTTGACGTATATAATATTAATTGAATCACTTAGTATGCACGCATGGGAATAGGCTTGCGATTCCAGCCAGCTAAGTACCTGCGTTACGTCTAATACTCCATTGTTAGACTGCTCGTTGTTGCGGTAAAGACACCACTGGCTTCGTGTACTGTTCTTCCTTTTGATCTGACAGTAAAAGCCCATGAGCATCGACGGTGACGGATGACCGAGCCGTCCGTGTAAATCACATCTGTATCATCGGTATGCTCACAGATGAGTGCTTTGACCTCAGCATCCACTCTCACGTAACTGTGTTCCCTGCACCCTCTATTTAGTGTAATTACGGTCTTGACTGCCTCTTGAAAGACTGTAGAAATAAGTATCCATTCCTTGTCAGGATTTATGTCTTTTGAGGCGTAGATATGTTTAACGGTATCCTCGGTCCGACCAATCCACGATTTGCCTCTCTCTCGAGCCAGCTTCCCTTCACACGAGGGAGCTCGGGTGGTCTATGTCAGAACTCATTCTGAGGTATGCACAGGCACACATCATATCAATTCTATGAGATATCCTCGGAAAATCATGGAGAGGTCTCATAGCCACACAGTGGGTGTTCCCTGTGCAGTCAAGGATGATTCGCATCGCTTCATTTTGAATTCTCTCCAGCCTCTCAATCTGTGTGTGACTGGCGGTGATACTCACCTCTAGATACTCCTATTTCTGACATTCTCTGTATGTACATGTTCTCAGCCTTATTGACATAGTCTTCATCTTGAAATGAATTTATTACTGCCTTGATTAAGTCTGCTTTATCTCTTCTCAGCATTGAGCCGTCTATCACCGCATTGCCTGCCAATAATTTGGATTAATAGTTTCCTCTGACCCCAGCATGACCAGGGCAGTATATCCATGTAATGATCTGGACAATTGAGTTGTTCAATAAGTAGTTCTTCTGACTACATCTTGCTAACCTGTAGGAGTTTGAGAACTAACGTAATGGAACAACTTGAAGTCCTGGTTCCTGTTGCCAAAAAGGAGAAGGTAGATAGATATAGATGTTTTTCCTTCAATGCGGGTACGTGTGTTTTCGTGTGTTGCGGCAGTAGATATGTGATAAATAATTTGTTGATTACAACATTCGGCTCATTTGATTTTGTACCTGAAATTTTCACAACACAAGATGCATCTCTACTCATAATGATAGGATATACCTAGACGGGAATATCCAGACTTACATTTCCAAGATCTGGGGAAGTTGAATGTAATTGCTCGCATTATATAAACTTGCTCTTCTCGAGTTTCGAAAAAATGGACACAATTACTGCCATAGTGAAATATGGACAAGATAAAAACTGTATGCTCGTTCTAGTAGAATCGTTCCAAAACAAATCTAGAACGAGCAGGGACGATGGTGGAGTAAGTAAGCTGTGTTTAGTGTTTAGTAATCTATCCTTGTTTACACATTTAATTTGCTTATGATTATTAATGTTGTTTAATTAATTACATAGGGCCTAAGTAATAATACTCTACACCTATTCAGAGAGTAGACTAAAAAAGGGCCTACTAAAATGCTATATATTAAAATTTAAATTATATATTATATTATAATATAATTTTAATAGTAGTTAATATAAGTATTTTAGCTAGTTTAAATGCATTATTAATTATATTCATAATGTCTCTAAAATTATCTAGTTAATTTTGTGTTTGGGCTAGTTTATAATAATCATTAATAATGCTGTAGACTCATGGCTACAGTTTTGTCAACATCCTGTTATATTTTATTATAATTATAATTATAAGTATGCTACTGTAAACTGTAAGCCTATTCTTTGTATCCTGAACTAGAAGTCCAGGTCCCTGTTGCCATTGTGAGAATGTTCTTTTATAAAGAATAGTTTGTATGAATAAATGTCTATTTTATTGTGTTAAAATTATTGCATGTATGACTGTCTTATTTCTATTAAGATTGTTGTATATGAAGCTGACCTTGCCATTGGTTTGAAAGCCTACTTCAGTGTACAAGGGAAGGCAGTTGAACTGTTATCAGGAGACACAATTCAACTGAATGGCTGGTATGCCAACAAGCTCGGTCTGAAGGATGGAGAACCAGTAGGTGTGATGATTATTGTTTATCAGTTTAGTATGAAAATGTTTATCCATTAGTGTTAAGTTATTAAAATATCTCTGTCATTTCTGAGTGTTTGGGAAATTCCCAAGATCAGGACAGATACTACAAACTAAAATATTGTTCCTCGCAGTTGTCACATGCCTAATGAAGTCAGTGGATCCTTGGTAGTCAAGTGATATATTCCTACCACTGTGAGTCATTAAAATGTTTTTGGGGGCTTCATCCTCTTCATCATTCTTCAACCAGTTATTAGGTTACAACTCTAATAGCTTCAATAAACTATGTAATTTGCTTCAGATCATCAATGGAACACTTCAGGTCTGGAAGTAGTGCCTTCTCAGTAGGCCATATCTTCTTCCTCTTTTCTTGGTAGAGTTTACATGCATGAAGAACGTGTTCTGCAGTCTCTGGACTCAGTCCACAGTTGCACAGGTCTGTCTACCAATTTTGAGCTTTAAAACATGAGACTTCTCAGTCTGTTGTGGCCAGTTCATAGCCTTAAAATATGGTTTGTTATTTGTCTGATATTTGTTGGTAGGGGTCATTTGGTTCTGCAGTTAAGTGCATCTGCTTCCACTTTATCGTAAATTCTGCTTTTATGAGCGTCTTACATGGTTGCCTCTGTTATGGCTTTCATTTCTGCTTTGAAGTTTGTGGAATATTTGCCTGTAGGTATGTCATTTTTTAAATTTCCTTTCCACCTGGAGTTACTATTTATATATATTATTGATTTTTAGGGGCGCAAAAAAGACTTTAAAGTTATAGAGAAAGGGCTTAATTGTATTTAAGTTTTTAACTGTAACAACAGCTGAAGTTAAGAAAAGACTGACAATGGCCACAACAAGATTAACCACAATGTGGAAAAGCAGGATTGCCACCCGTGTTATATTTCTATATGACTGTGAGACCTGAACTCTAACTGCGGACTTAGAATAATCCAGGCGTTTGAAAACAAATGCTATAGACATGTGTTGGGTATCTGTTATGGCGAACATAAGACCAATGTGTTTGTGCATGATAGAATTAATGTATTAACTGGTCAACAAGAACCGCTGTTAATAATTGTGAAACTTCATAAACTCCAATGGTATGGGCATGTGATGAGACATTTCTCAATGACAAATGTTCTTCAAGGTACAGTGGAAGGTGGAAGAAGATGAGGTGGACAGAAGAAGAATGGCTGAACGATAACAAAGACTGGCCAGGTTGTGAAGTTTCCAAACTCACCAGAATGGCAGAGAATAGAGATGCATGAAAAATTTTTTTTAAACCAAATGTCTCAATGTGAGAACTGTAAGACCCTGATGGGTTATGGGTTTTAATTTTTATTATGTACTTCACATCTCCAATGAAAGTGTCATGCTGCCTGCAGAGAATATCACTCATAGCACGTAATTCAGTAGCTCCAAGTGCTAATCTTTAAGGGTCTCTGATAAAATGAACTGTAAATAGTGTCATTGGATTCTTTTTCTGCATTCATTCTCAAACTCCAGCAGATTAACAGGGTATAATCGAAAGAACAGTATATGTTATGTCATTGTTTACAGCTTAGCTGCGATATCTGCACTTTTGTGCCTGACACATCTGACTTCAGTATGGCTTCTCAACAATGTCATGTGAAGTTGACTGTCCATCCCACAGAGGATAAAAGTTTTCCAAAAGTCATACTGAAATCAGATGTGTCTGGCCAAAATGCACCACTACCGCAGCTTAGCTTTAAACATGACACAACATTCCATTCTCTGGACTACATCCTGCTTCTTCTTCTGCTTCACTATCTGATAACCACCATGAATAGATCGTGTGATTTCCACCGGGGAGAGTAAAGTATGTTGTACTGTTAGTTCCACAGTAGAACTGTCTTATTTGCACCTCAGTTGGCTCACTGTGACCCGGACATCCGAGACCCAGCACATTCATTTTGAACATTCCTTTAATTTGGGAAGTGGGCTTCCCTTACCTATGACAGCCTTCTTATATGTTGACAGGCGGTCGGTGTGTAGTGACTCTTCGCAGAGATGATTGTCGTTCACATCTATCTCACACGAGGTGTTCTACAGCCAGTGAACTTGCTTCATAATTAGATGTTTTGTGCCTGTGCTCATTGGGTACTGAACCTTTTCTCATCCACGAGCCTGGTTCTGGTATAGGAAGAACTCGACAGAAGAGTTGGACCCTGGCTCACTAACCTTCTTAGCCGAGGTGTCATTCACAGACATCGTGAATCCATCGTCCAAGTTATGAGTCTCACCACGTATTTAGGAGCAAAGCGTGTTCTCGAGCTGAAACAACCTTGTCCCATTTGTGCTTGAGCCCATTGGGTACTAAACTCTTTCTCTCCACTAGCATGTATCCAGTATAGGAAAAACTTGACAGAAGAGTTAGGCCCGAGCTGTCATCTTGGCCAAGCGCCCACAATTGGGTTTCTGCCCATAAGAAGCACCAGTAACTAGAAACTTATCTTGAGCTAACATAACTTGTAGTCTGATTTCCTTGGAGCATTTTCCCTTTCTGTGTGCAAATGGCGCTGCCCTCTGGCACTGTGCTGCCCTCTCGTTGTACTCAGTATGTTATATTTTCGTGTCAATTGCATGGGCTGCCCCTCCAATGCTTCAATCGCACTGTTTTGCATCGCTGTGTGTGACATTGACGCTGTATGTTGGCACAGAGGTGTCAGATTATTACTTGTCTGTGTAGTCAAATCTCATTCTGTCTACAGCCTCCACCCTCACCGACACGAGTCTAAAGGTGTTGGCCAGGAATTCAGCAACAACAGCTGTATTTCTGTTTCCAGGGTGCACCACGAGGAGGTACTTTTAGGATCTTGGTTATCTGCTAACTCTGGGTTCGCACAAGAGCAATGCAAGTCCCTTTGCACTCTAACATCCAGGTAATCTGCAGAAGTTTAAGAACAAACGCAGAAGAAGACTTCCTATGGAGCATATGTCCACAACAAACGTCTTCCATTTTTTCCTATCCTTAGCTATTCCTTACAATTTTGTCTTATATTGTAACTATCAGGACATGTTTACCTGTATGCCAGCTTGTTGAAGACAAAGAATAGTGACACAGTTACCTTCCATGCATGTCGTAAGAAGCGACTAAGGAGGATTTTGAGGTGAAGTTGGCTGTCCCATTTCATAGAGGGTGAAGTGACCCAGTAGTCATACTAAAGTCAGATGTGCCAGGCTGAAAGGTGCAGATATCGCAGTCAAGTTGTAAACCATGACAATGCATTTCGGTCTCCAGAATACATCCTGCTAATCTACAAGAGTTTGAGAATGAACACAGATGAAGAAGAAGATGTTGTAACCTTCATTAAGTATGATTGTCTGTTGTCTAATACAAGCATCATCATTGTACAGCTACCCTTAAGGAGAATCAAGTCAACGGTTGCTAAAGCCAAAAGTGTACAGGTTGAACCAGTATCTCCAGATGATTGGGAGATTGTGGTGAGTGTGTCTGTTGATTGGGAGATTGTGGTGAGTGTGTCTGTTGATTGGGAGATTGTGGTGAGTGTGTCTGTTGATTGGGAGATTGTGGTGAGTGTGTCTGTTGATTGGGAGATTGTGGTGAGTGTGTCTGTTGATTGGGAGATTGTGGTGAGTGTGTCTGATGATTGGGAGATTGTGGTGAGTGTGTCTGTTGATTGGGAGATTGTGGTGAGTGTGTCTGTTGATTGGGAGATTGTGGTGAGTGTGTCTGTTGATTGGGAGATTGTGGTGAGTGTGTCTGTTGATTGGGAGATTGTGGTGAGTGTGTCTGTTGATTGGGAGATTGTGGTGAGTGTGTCTGTTGATTGGGAGATTGTGGTGAGTGTGTCTGTTGATTGGGAGATTGTGGTGAGTGTGTCTGATGATTGGGAGATTGTGGTGAGTGTGTCTGTTGATTGGAAGATTGTGGTGAGTGTGTCTGATGATTGGGAGATTGTGGTGAGTGTGTCTGTTGATTGGGAGATTGTGGTGAGTGTGTCTGTTGATTGGGAGATTGTGGTAAGTGTGTCTGTTGATTGGGAGATTGTGGTAAGTGTGTCTGTTGATTGGGAGATTGTGGTGAGTGTGTCTGTTGATTGGGAGATTGTGGTGAGTGTGTCTGTTGATTGGGAGATTGTGGTGAGTGTGTCTGTTGATTGGGAGATTGTGGTGAGTGTGTCTGTTGATTGGGAGATTGTGGTGAGTGTGTCTGTTGATTGGGAGATTGTGGTGAGTGTGTCTGTTGATTGGGAGATTGTGGTGAGTGTGTCTGTTGATTGGGAGATTGTGGTGAGTGTGTCTGTTGATTGGGAGATTGTGGTGAGTGTGTCTGTTGATTGGGAGATTGTGGTGAGTGTGTCTGTTGATTGGGAGATTGTGGTGAGTGTGTCTGTTGATTGGGAGATTGTGGTGAGTGTGTCTGTTGATTGGGAGATTGTGGTGAGTGTGTCTGTTGATTGGGAGATTGTGGTGAGTGTGTCTGATGATTGGGAGATTGTGGTGAGTGTGTCTGTTGATTGGAAGATTGTGGTGAGTGTGTCTGATGATTGGGAGATTGTGGTGAGTGTGTCTGTTGATTGGGAGATTGTGGTGAGTGTGTCTGTTGATTGGGAGATTGTGGTAAGTGTGTCTGTTGATTGGGAGATTGTGGTAAGTGTGTCTGTTGATTGGGAGATTGTGGTGAGTGTGTCTGTTGATTGGGAGATTGTGGTGAGTGTGTCTGTTGATTGGGAGATTGTGGTGAGTGTGTCTGTTGATTGGGAGATTGTGGTGAGTGTGTCTGTTGATTGGGAGATTGTGGTGAGTGTGTCTGTTGATTGGGAGATTGTGGTGAGTGTGTCTGTTGATTGGGAGAATGTGGTGAGTGTGTCTGTTGATTGGGAGATTGTGGTGAGTGTGTCTGTTGATTGGGAGATTGTGGCGAGTGTGTCTGTTGATTGGGAGATTGTGGTGAGTGTGTCTGTTGATTGGGAGATTGTGGTGAGTGTGTCTGTTGATTGGGAGATTGTGGTGAGTGTGTCTGTTGATTGGGAGATTGTGGTGAGTGTGTCTGTTGCAGTATTTAGTCTGATTATATAGTATATGTCTACCAATTGTGTTGTTTTTGATAGGTTGCAAGTTTGTGTTGTTATTTAAGTTTTATTTATTTCAAATGTATCTTCTTCTTCTGTGTTCGTTCTCAAACTCCTGCAGTTTAGCAGGATGTAGTCCGGAGAACGGAATGTGTTGTGTCATGGTTTACAGCATTGCTGCGATATCTGCACCTTTCGGCCTGACACATCCGACTTCAGCATGCTTTGGGTCACTGACCCTATATGGGATGGGACAGCCAACTCCATCCCATAACCTCCTTAGTCGCCTTTTACGACATGCATGGAAGGTAAATAGTGTTGCTATTCTTTGCTCCCCTTTCGGGCCCTGGCAACACGAGGGCGTCAAATGTATAAATGTGTTATCATCCATTGTTACAAGGGCATAAATGTCCAAATCTGATGATATATATCCCAAACATGGCAGGTTTCTATACCAGAATTTAACCTTTGATCCTAGTCCGCACATACTAGAGGGATTCTTCTTCTTCTTCAGCGTACATTCTCAAACTCCTGCTGAATTTTTTAATGTAGAAGTACCATGGCATGGTCCTACTAGATTTCCAGCAGGATAGTCCAGAGACTGGAAATGTGTTGTGTCGCTGTTTATTTGCGCCAATGGCCTGACATATCCATCTTTGGCAGAATACTAGAGGGATGAAACAATACAAGTCTGAGACTGGTTTATCCCCTCCATTATGGTCTTCTCTATGCTCTCATGGTGTTTGAAATGACTAAAATATTGTAGTTTTCTGGAAAGAACCACACTGTTTAGCCAGTTTTCTTTAACATTCCTTTCTCTCAGGGTGACTATTTTGGTGATTTTTTTGTCCATAGTTATCTGAGGATTTTTCTGTAACATTTTGTTTCAAATGCTGTTATTTTATTTTTCACATTGTTGGTGATTGTCCAGGATTCACATCCATATATTGCCACTGGGAATATCCAAGCTCTTAGGAATGGTAATTGTTGTTTTGCAGCAGCTCAGTCATATGTTTTTCATGTGTATCAGCTTCTTTGACGCGATAGCCAACCTCCTTCTGATTTCTTCATAGCTTCTTCTTCTTCTTCTTCTTCTTCTTTCGTTCACTTGAAACATGTCTATATCTGTAATTCTGTCTCCTTAATAAAACTCACTGTCTTTTGTAGTTCATACAGTGTCCCATAGAGTTTTGATTCCAGTGTTGTTTCCTCTGGCCAATATGTCTGCCTCAGCGTTTCATGCTCAGAACACTCTTGAAGTATATGTTTGGCACTCTGTGCTGCCTGTCCACATGTACACATGGCTGTGTTGCCAATCTTGAACTTTGTATACATGTGACTGCGGAGTCGGTTGTGTCCTGTTCTGAGACGTAGAATTATAACTTGTTCTGGTCTGTTCATAATATGATAGTCATCTTGTGTTGGTGTTTGTGGCTTTCTTATTGACTTGATCATCTGTTTTTTCTGATGGTAGGTGATTGGTATATCTGGTTGGTCTTCGGCAGCACCTTCCTTAGCCAGTTGGTCTACTTTTTCATTTCCTGGTATTCCACAGTGAGAGGGTATCCACTGCATGGTTACCCTATACTGGTAAGACAATTCGCTAAGTAGTTTTTTCAAGTCTGTTAGTTTTTCAGACTGGAGAGCTTGAAGCACTGACCTTGCATCTGTCAGGAATACCACAGGCTGTAGGTCAGAGTTGGAGTTCAGCAGTTTTTTAGCTGCCACACTAATTGCCTGGATTTCTGCATCATAATTATTGCAGAATTTTCCTGTCGGTGTTCTGATTGTATCTCTAGGCTTGTGTGGATATTCTATATATACACCTGCACCTCCATTCCTCACGGCATTCTGTGCTGACCCATCTGTGTATACTCTGACCCATATATCTTGTGGATATTCCTCATCCAGGAAACTGAGGGTGACTGTCATTCGCTGCACACTGTTCTGTTCGTCCACGCTTAGTATTCCTTTCACATGGGTCTGAATGTATATTGGCATTCCATTCTTTCACTCCACGGGGTTTGTTCTGGTACAGGACTTAAGGGGCTGTCAACTTCAGGTAGGTCTGTAAGTTGTCTGAGGATTCGTTTAGCTTGATGGATAAAGCTGCTTCTTTTCAGTCGTCCCATTGCTAGATTTTGGAATCTTTCCTTCATTGGATGACTTGGCATACACTGAAACTTTTCTGCCTGAATTAGTACTTTTGTGTCTCTGCGTTCGCCAAGTGTTTGCATTCTTCCCATTTTCTGCATCTCTGCTATGGGTGTTGATTTCATTGCTCCCAACATTATTCTAAGTGCCTGGTTTTGCACTTTATCTAGATCTTGCAATGTGGTGTTTGATGCAGGACACCACGCAGCTGAACCATATTCCAGGTGTGGTCTTATGCCTTGCTGGTAAACTTTACTGAGTATATTCCCACTGGCTCCCCATGTGGTTCCACTTAGTTTTCTCAGGATAGCTAACTTCCTCCTGGCTTTTGTTGTTGCTTTGTTTATGTGCTGCTTCCATGTCAGTTTATCATCAAAAGTAACTCCGAGGTATGTGGGTTGTTTGTCTTCTTTCAAGAGCTCTCCATCTATTTTGATATGACCGGCTTTTTGTTTTGGTGAGAGGGTAAAAAGTGTAGTGCTGCACTTATCTGTGTTAATGCTGATGCACCATCTATTAGCCCATAAGGTTATGGCATCGATAGCTCTTTGTATTTGTTTAGTGGCCACTGTCGCATGTTCTTCTGTGCACCAGATCACCAGGTCGTCAGCATACATTGCCACTTTGATCCCGTGTGGTAGTTCAGCAACTAGGTAATTGATGTAAACCAAGAAAAGTGTGGGCGACAGGACTCCTCCCTGGGGGACTCCATGACGCAGTAGAACTTTCTTGCTCTTGCGACCATCTAATTGTACCCTGGCTCTTCTATTATGCAGGTATGCTTTTACCCATTTATACATTCTTGAGCTAACCCTGCAATTTCGCAATTTCTTTAGGAGCCCTTCTTTCCAGACCTTATCAAATGCTTTCCTGAGGTCTATCCATGCTGCTAGTACCAGTTTCTTATCTTGGAAGGCATCCTCAATCTCTTGGGAGAGGTAGGTTGCCTGATCTTCAGTAGAGTAGCACTGTCTGAAACCTGCTTGCTGTGATACCAGAAGGTTTTCACTTTCTAGGTACCACTGCATCCTAAGATTGATAATGCGTTCCATTGTTTTGCATTCTTCATAGCAATCACCATTGTTGTTGATAAGAGAACCAATGTATTCAAAACTGCTGACTCTTTCTAATTCTCTTTCTAACAATTCACCAATAAATATGAGCAAACACCCTATCTCTTTTTATGCCTTAGGGAATCTCAATGGCCAAGTCCATTGTTTTGTTTTAATGAGGCTGCAGAGTTAAAAACTGCAGTGGTATCTTTTTTTTAAAAAAAAGTACAGTTTTGTGGGTGGTCCCTGAAAACTATTGCTTGAGCTACAGAGTTATTCTCTGATGATTAATAGTCTCAGGATACAGCTTGCTGCTCTTTTGAGAGGTAGAGATAACATATGGTGAAACCTAAAAGTGAAGTTCATCCTCTATATTTATCTATATATTTTGTTGTCCTCATGTGCTTCAATGGTATGAAAATAGATTTGTCTGTTGTTTGTTTTGAAGCACACTTGTCTGTTGTTTGTTTTGAAGCACACACTTGTCTGTTGTTTGTTTTGAAATACACACTTGTCTGTTGTTTGTTTTGAAATACACACTTGTCTGTTGTTTGTTTTGAAATACACACTTGTCTGTTGTTTGTTTTGAAGCACACACTTGTCTGTTGTTTGTTTTGAAGCACACACTTGTCTGTTGTTTGTTTTGAAGCACACACTTGTCTGTTGTTTGTTTTGAAGCACACACTTGTCTGTTGTTTGTTTTGAAGCACACACTTGTGTGTTGTTTGTTTTGAAGCACACTTGTCTATTGTTTGTTTTGAAGCACACTTGTCTGTTGTTTGTTTTGAAATACACACTTGATGTTGTTTGTTTTGAAATACACACTTGTCTATTGTTTGTTTTGAAGCACACACTTGTCTATTGTTTGTTTTGAAGCACACACACTTGTGTGTTGTTTGTTTTGAAGCACACTTGTTTATTGTTTGTTTTGAAGCACACTTGTCTGTTGTTTGTTTTGAAATACACACTTGTCTGTTGTTTGTTTTGAAATACACACTTGTCTATTGTTTGTTTTGAAGCACACACTTGTCTATTGTTTGTTTTGAAGCACACACTTGTCTGTTGTTTGTTTTGAAGCACACACTTGTCTGTTGTTTGTTTTGAAATACACACTTGTCTGTTGTTTGTTTTGAAGCACACACTTGTCTGTTGTTTGTTTTACTAAATATAGATTGGTTGTAATAAAACAGTTGAACATGTACAACCTCCAGTGAGAATAGAAGTAAAGGGCAGTTATGGTACGACAGCTTTAGAAACCACATTAGACAAGATAGTTTTTAAGTTATGCTCTCAGTCAAAACTTTAGAAGGTCCGACGTGGATGACTACATCACAAAGGAACAGCATATGTAGATATCTTGTCCATGCAGGAAGGTGTATGGATGGCCGACTGTTCAGGTCATCATTGAGCTAATCAGCTAACTTACACATTGATTACAAAGGTACCTGTTGTGGGCACTTTGAATATGGACAAAGGTAAGATCTTAAAATCTTCTGCATTCGTTCACAAACTCCTGCAGATTAGCAGGATGCAGTCCAGAGAATGGAGTGCTTTAAGTCATGGTTTACAGCATTGCTGCAATATCTGTGCTTTTCAGCCTTACAGATCTGACTTCAGCATGGTTTTGGACCACTTTGACCCTATATGGGAAGGGACAGCCAACTCCACCCCATAATTTCCTTAGTCGCCTCTTATGACATGCATGTAAGGTAAACAGTGTTGCTATTCTTTGCTCCACTCTCAGGTCGTGGCAACACACAGGAGATCTTGAAATCAATAGTGAATTATTGGAGGATTATACAGCCCTGAATAAATCAATAATACTGAGGAAACTGCAGGAATTATGGATCTAGCATGGGAAAGGCAGGGAAAGTTGAGAGAGGAGATGAAATAGACATGAAAAACCAGTGTGCGCTGGAAACAATACTCGTACATACTCTTCACCATTTTCTGA
Source organism: Meghimatium bilineatum (assembly GCA_034231615.1). Lineage (NCBI taxonomy): Eukaryota > Metazoa > Mollusca > Gastropoda > Stylommatophora > Philomycidae > Meghimatium > Meghimatium bilineatum. Next base: position 35,665,767 of record CM067301.1, read on the forward strand.
AATGGACTGAGCACCTATGGGTCTGAGTGTATTAATAGCTGTCTTAAATATTTGAAAGTATTTGTAATTTGTTCTGCCCAGAGTGTGTTAATATCTGTCTTAAATATTTGAAAGTACTGTTGTCATTTTTTTGGAAACTATGTTAATTCATTCATTCATTTTCCTTTTGCCATGAAGTTAGCGCATAGGTCAGAGGTCAGATATCTCCAATTCTGTCTGTTCAAAGCTATTCTGTGCAGTTCTTGAATAGTATGTATATTGATTTTTTTTTACTTTCTCTAAGTATTGTTCTTCTGAGTGTGGAAACTATGTGGTACTTATAAATACTTTTTATTGGAAACTATGTGGTACTTATAAATACTTTTTTTTGGAAACTATGTGGTACTTATAAATACTTTTTTTTGAAACTATGTAGTACTTATAAATACTTTTTTTTCAGGAAGAGAATGCAGGTCGTGTGGAGATAGTTCTACTTGATCAAGTCAGAGTTGTCTGGAAGGGACAGATTCTGCCAGTGTGGATACACAGATCCCTTTGTGTGTACTTGAAAATCAGTAAGTTGCTTTATCTTCATTTATTACTTACATAACAAAGATTGTCCAAACTGACTGGCGGTCATGTCATTAGGGTCCCCAAACTCCAGAACACAATCTACAGGCATGTCCACTCTTTGACAATCTGAGGACTGAAACCTAGCTTCAAGAGACAAAACTAGAAGTGAAATTGTGAGGCAATCCCTAGGACCTCCTAGCATAGAAGGACGAGTGGGGCAAGCACAGTGGCTAACACACTGGCTTCGCATATGAGTGATCCTGGCTTCATTTCCCAATTGAGGCAGAAATTGTTTCCGATCACAATGACTTCTGGATCGACCCAGCCTTAATTGGGTACCAGATTAATCTAGGAAGTAAAGACTGTGAGAGAGAGAGGAGATGGCTATCGCCCTCATACAGCAGAGTCATTGAAATATGTGATTGCTAACATCTCACACCTCTACGGGATTAATAAATGCTATGGCTTAATATTTTTAGAATTTCCTGCTATTGATTGAATCCATGGAGACAACCCACCTACTTGTATAGACTGCTGAGCTTAGATAACAGATTGAAGAAGAAGATTTATAACTTCTTTGAGATTTTAATGTAGTAGCCAAATTGTTGTAATACTTATCTCGCCATTGTGATTTCTTAGTTTGCAATTTCTGTTGGAAGTGGGTTTTTATCTTTCAAAGGTAAAATTAAAATTCCATAATGTGGACAAATGTATTTTTTGGGGATTGTTTTCTTTCTTACTCAAACTTCTACCGGATATCTCTTAAGCAGGACAACGACCAAAGATTTCCAGCAGGATATAGTCCAGAGAACGGAAATGCATCGTGTTTCCGTTCTACTTGCAACAATGGCTAGACACTGTGACTTTCGATGTTGGTAACTAACACATTCAGTGTTTTTACAACTTTCACTGTATGATGGATGCCTGTAACCATACCGATAGTATAGTTGGTCAACCATTCATATAGAACTGATTCCTGTACCTACCTGCTGGTCATCAGACTCAAAGCTACTCTTGGTCACTGATGATTGACCTTTTTGTCACTGTCTTGCATCTCTATCGTCACAGCCACAGATGCCCATTGTAGGCAAACATGCAATTACTACTGCAAAGTGGCTTTTATTAGCACAGCTACAGATGCCCATTGTAGGCAAACATGCAATTACTACTGCAAAGTGGCTTTTATTAGCACAGCTACAGATGCCCATTGTAGGCAAACATGCAATTACTACTGCAAAGTGGCTTTTATTAGCACAGCCACAGATGCCCATTGTAGGCAAACATGCAATTACTACTGCAAAGTGGCTTTTATTAACACAGCTACACTCCCCTGTTTTCTTTAACATGAAAACCCACAGCTACAATCTCCCTTGTTCTCCTTAACATGAAAACTCACAACTACAGTCTCCCCTGTTCTCCCTAACATTAAAACTCACAACTACAATCTCCCCTGTTCTCCTTAACATTTAAAACCGACAGTTACAATCTCCACTGTTCTCCTTAATGTTTAAAACCCACAGCTACAATCTCCACTGTTCTCCTTAATGTTTAAAACCCACAGCTACAATCTCCCCTGTTCTCCTTAACATTAAAACCCACAGCTACAATCTCCCCTGTTCTCCTTATCATGAAAACTCACAACTACAATCTCCCCTGTTCTCCTTAACGTTTAAAACCCACAGTTACAATCTCCACTGTTCTCCTTAACATGAAAACAGGCAATAAAGACAGGGCAAATATTTTTGTTACAGTTTATGAGAGATGGAATTGCTAAAGCTGGTCACTTTATTGCAGCAAATGACAGATCCTAAAAATTGCACATGTTTTGCAGTTGAGTGGCACATTATAGAACATTGAGAAAGTGGCATGCGTTCTGTGTTTGGTGCCGGACATTTGGATGAATATAATCTGGTGTAGAGAACCTACTACAGTGGTCATTCTATTCCCGAACTGTCCAAGGACATCTGGGATATGTTCTAGTGTGCTTACTACATGTTCTAGAGAACTAACTACAGTGGTCATTTTATGTCCGAACTGTCCATGGACATTTGCGGTCAGAATAGGGCTTATTAGTCATCTACAAACTCATAGTCAAGGGCATAACTTTAACTGAATTTCAGAAAGTGGATGTAACAAATGGTCTTCATCATCATCATTATATGATGGACAAACAACAACCACAATGATGATTAATTAAATTAGCTTACTTTTATTACTCTATCACTGTTTGATGTACTTAATTGTGTCAAACCCCATCTCCCAATTTGTTTAAATTAGAGAAAGTAAAGACAAAAAAACTACATGATTTATTTTCTGATTTTTATCAACAATTTTCAAATTAAAGCAATTTAATTGGTGTATAGAAAAATTCGGCCAGAATCGTGGAGGGTTCTTCTTCATTGTATGCCTCTGAAAGCATTCCCCTGACAGTCCTGAGAAGGATGTATGAGGGTGATCTGCGTTGTGTCATGTTTTACAGCAAACTGCCTTATCTGCGCCTTTTGACCTGACACATCCGTCTTCAGCCAGCATTTTTTTTGGGCCGGGTAGGCATTCCCGTATCTTCGATCCCTAGTACTTGGCCAGGCTACAGCAGCGTTGCTGCACTCCTGTTTCCAGGCCCACAGCGTGGAAGTGTACTGAGGGTCTTGGCTAGCTGTGGTTCACTGACCCTGATGCTCGACCAGCTATGGAGTGCTGGCCAGTGAACTCTAGTGTGCCGTGGAGTGTTCAAAGAATCCATAAGGAAGACCATATTTTGGAAAGAATATGTCACATGATAATGATAAAAAAAATAGTAGTCATGATATCAACTTTTGTCAAATCCACTCTCCTTCACCCAATCCCGATACTTCACGTCAACTGTTAACTGTCACTACAAGAAAGAAATGTTGTTGAAGTTACCTTTTGTCATTGAGTTGGTGTAACTTGTCATTGAGCTGGTGTAACTTGTCATTGAGCTGGTGTAACTTGTCATTGAGCTGGTGTAACTTATCATTGAGCTGGTGTAACTTGTCATTGAGTTGGTGTAACTTGTCATTGAGCTGGTGTAACTTGTCATTGAGCTGGTGTAACTTATCATTGAGCTGGTGTGACTTTATTTGTAACTTATTTCTGTGTTCAACAGGCAATACAGATCCTGCTGCACCGTGTGTAATTTTGGAGAAAAATACAGAAGTTGTAATCGCACCTAAAGTTCGCAGTAGTGCCCCGCCATCTACTCTGCCTTTGAGACCATCAGTACAGTACCAGTCTATGAGTAAGCTAAATCTCTTTCTACTGTTATACAGTGTGTATTTAAAGTTCCTGTGCACTCATTTGCATTGCTGGTAACATTACATCACATGAATTGTGGGTAATTAGTGCAGATCAGTGTGATGTCATTGACATTATTACATTTATGAAAAACATTACTGCTCATATCAATCGCATATTGGGTAAGGGATCTTGTAGCACAACAAAGTTCTTTTTGCTTAGCGAATAAAAGTTCACTCAGCAGCTAACAGCAATCTTCTGAGTCTCAGACTACACTGGGACCATGGAAATACACAACTCTCAATAATGTTGTATTGAGCACATATTTTTCATTTCAAATTCAATGTGCAGCAACTTTATAGATACTCTGTACTACTTCACACTGTCTGGGTCTGTGGTGGGGTGGTATAGAAAGTGTCTTGGGCAACCCATGTACCGGGTTCAAACCCTGCTACAGGAAACTGTGCATCCAGACTGTACAGAATGCAATGGTGAACTACTGAACATATTTATTGTACCTAGAAAATTACGACAGCAAAGAAATGCCTGGGTTTCAGAGTCCTGAATAGCATATATGCTACCAACAACTACATTTATATATTTTGGTGCATAAGTCGATAATATTTGTACGCTTTTCCTTTCTTACAGTAACAATCTTGTTTTATTTACAGAAGATATGCATACAACAAAAGTTTTAACAAAATTAGCGTTAGAAGCACACAAAAAAGAACACAGAATAACGTAAAATACTGGTAGCAGAGGAAAAAAACTTATTGTAGCTGTACAAACAGTCATTAGAATCCTTCAAAGTCGGCATTATACTGGAAAAACAACATCAGTTAGGCAAAATTTGTGATGCCACAGTTAGTAGGCCTAGGCCTAGACCATTGGAATTTCCTCTTTGTTGTTCACTGTAAGTTGTTTTAATTTTGTAACATATCAGTCCCACGTGGTATTTTGCATAGGTCTGAACTACGCAAAGGTTGTAGTTTTAAATTTAACCCTGGGCAGACTCAAAATAGAATATCCTAGCGAAACAAATTAAAAAGCGACTCCAGTAGAAATAAGGAAACCCCTGTTGCAATAATGTTACTAAAAATAGCTTGTCCGGGAAAGTACGTTGTTCCAGAATGTCGGCACACGTGATAAACAGTTTACAGACATGAGATTGTATGATTTATTGAAAGTAACATAAATCTAGGCATTATAAGAAGTCAAATTGTGCACTTGAAATACCTCTGGGGCTTTGAAATTCATTCGTAAAGTGCAAACAGTCATTACGACTCATAGAAAGTTTCTGTGTGAGCTTAGTGGGGGATCGTAGACACAAATGATGCAGTAATGCCATTGTAATAGCCAACCTTCCTGATTGACTGAATTGGATAGCAGGGAACAATGCTGGTACGTGGATGTTGCGGGTTTAATGACCGCCGGAGATGCTGCCTGAGAATTTTGCTGTTATCTTTATGTAATGTTCCCAGCTATCCCATTCACTCATTCATTCATTCATTCAGTGAATGTGGCAAAGAACAAAATGCTCTTGTATCTTATGATCGCTAAAATTTGGGTTCATTTCCATTTAGCATAAGTGCGCGACTTGGATGCGAGACTTGGACTTTAAACAAGACAATATCCAAAAGAATAAATTCATTTGAAATGAAGTGCTACAGAAAGATCCTACAAATATCATGGACAGAGAAAAAGAACATTGAAGTTTTGAAATTACTGAAACTAAACGAAGGGTGGCTTCTAAATACCATCATAAGAAGGAAGCTACAGTATTTTGGACACTTAAAGCGACATGATGGCATCGAAAGGCTGATTCTAGAGAGCAGAGTGCCAGGAAAGAGAAGAAGAGGAAGACCAAGAAGACGATGGACCAGCAGCATCGAAGAATGTATGCATATGTCGTTGACCAATGCAGGACTGCTTGCCCGGAACAGATAGGCGTTCAGAGTATCCACGACAAAGACAACGTTCTGGAAAGAATATGTCACTTGATATATATATATATATATATATAATTGCGCTTGTCCCTTTATTCTTATAAAAATGGGATTCCACAGTATTATTACCGGTATAATTTTTTTTCCTACATGGGCCATGTCACAGGTTTTCAACCTTTGTCACATTTGTGACACTAAAAGTCATGTCCTCGGCTTATAGACGTATTGACGTATTAATGGAAAAACATACAGTACTTAAACTGGCTGTACTCTTTCACTGTTTACTATGACGAAACATGAAATGTGTATAGACGACATGTGAGGAAGCTGAATCTCCACTGGTGAAATGTGTATAGACGACATGTGAGGAAGCTGAATCTCCACTGGTGAAATGTGTATAGACGACATGTGAGGAAGCTGAATCTCCACTGGTGAGGTGCTAACTGTTCCTTGCAAAATAATATTAGAAATTCAGTCGTGTCCTGTTACATGTCCAAACCAAACAAGTTTATGCCATTGTCAAATGTAGTTCATGATGACCTGCACATTTGTTTGTAGCTATTACTTAACAAATATCTGTAGCAGTTGTTTTCAAAATACTGAATCCTTTTTTCTATGTCTGCATTGATTTTTCAACTTACACATCTTTATACAAGTATACTTAGCACAAGCGATCGGAATAGATTGATCTTTACTGTGATACTGATCTTACTTTTCCTAATCATATTAACTTTGCCGTTGCAGCTATCGCCATCTCGAGTGTTAGTTTAATCTTAGTTCCTGAGTTGCTATCACCACATATTTGGGACCTGAGATATTTTTGTGATAATTCAAATTTTTGTGTGATAATTCAAATTTTTGTGTGATAATTCAAATTTTTTTGATAATTCAAATTTTTGTGTGATAATTCAAATTTTTTTGATAATTCAAATTTTTGTGTGATAATTCAAATTTTGTGATAATTCAAATTTTGTGATAATTAAAAGTTTGTGTGTGACAATTCAATGTAGATTCGCCAAAACCAAAGCAAACAGATGAGCTGACCAACTCGTCAGAGTATGACAATGTAGACATACTAGAGCCCAGACCATCTATTCAAAGCCCTAAGAGTCCAAGGACAAGTTTGAAGAGAAATTCAGGGACTCGTACATCAAGCATTGTCTCCAAGAGCAGCAGTCTTATTCACCAAGCAGTTGTTCAGAGACAGTCATCCTTGATGGAGAGTGTCATGAGGTTGGTGTCCAGGATGTTGGCTTACTTGCTTGTGTTTGTTATTGATTTCCTATTTCATATTCATGTTAGGTGATGTATTGTCAACATCAGCAAAGTGCAATGGAGATGGAGAGAGAAAACACATCCATGTAACCACATCATAAGGACAGCTGGAGAGGAGATGGGCACCACTAGCTAAATACTTTTGCCCACTGAAATACTAAAATGGATAATCATAGCTGGAGATGGCGTTAGTGTCCTTGTCAAGGCTAACTGTGATTTCGAAAAGCAACATCAGTGTTGGAGTGAAAATCAAACTGTATAAGTCGCTGGTGCTTTCTGTTGTGTTGTATGGTTGTGAGAGTTGGACACTCACTGCGGACATGGAGAGAAGCATGCAGGCTTTTGAGTACAAATGCTACAGACGAATTCTACGAATTTCCTATAGGGAACATAAGACCAATGTTTACGTAAGAAATAAAGTAGAGATGTGTGCAGGTGTTCAGGAGCCATTTCTTTCAATAGTGAAACAATGAAAACTAGCATGGTTCGGACATGTATGCAGGCATGATTCCTTGTCAAAAACAATACTGCAGGGAACTGTCAAGGGTGGAAGAAGCAGAGGAGGCCAAATAAAGACATGGACCGCCCATGTGTTGCCGGGGCCCGAAAGGGGAGCAAAGAATAGCAACACTGTTTACCTTCCACGCATGTCGTAAAAGGCGACTAAGGAGGTTATTGGATGGAGTTGGCTGTCCCATCCCATATAGGGTCAGTGACCCAAAGCCATGCTGAAGTCGGATGTGTCAGGCTGAAAGGCGCAGATATTGCAGCAATGCTGTAAACCATGACAACGCATTTCATTCTCCGGACTACATCCTGCTAATCTGCAGGAGTTTGAGAACGAACACAAAAGAAGAAGACATGGACAGACAAGATCAAGGAATGGACAGGACAAGATATTTCCACACTCATCCGCATCGCTGAGGATAGAATTTGCTGGAGGACTCTGTGTGCTGAGGCATCCAATGTGGTACCCCTACGAACCTGAAGGGTTACAGGTTTATTGATTGATTGGTTCATGTTATGTCATTTAAAGTTGATAGTAGTTTTGGATTATTATACGTAAACTTATTCATAATATTATATAATCATCCAGGGTTACTGTATATACACTCATTCACAATGTTATATAGTCGTCCAGAATACATCTTCATTCTAATGTCACTCACTATTAATACATCTATTTTCCTAACAGATATTTGTTTCCCATCTATTTTCCTAACAGATATTTGTTTCCCATCTATTTTCCTAACAGATATTTGTTTCCCTGTCTATTTTCCTAACAGATACATGTTTCCCATCTATTTTCCTAACAGATACATGTTTCCCATCAATTTTCCTACCAGATACATGTTTCTCATCTATTTTCCTAACAGATACATGTTTCCCATCTATTTTCCTAACAGATACATGTTTCCCATCTATTTTCCTAACAGATACTTGTTTCCCATCTATTTTCCTAACAGATACTTGTTTCCCATCTATTTTCCTAACAGATCCATGTTTCCTTCTATTTTCCTAACAGATACTTGTTTCCCATCTATTTTCCTAACATACATGTTTTTCTATCTATTTTCCTAACAGATACATGTTTCCCATCTATTTTCCTAACAGATACTTGTTTCCCATCTATTTTCCTAACAGATACATGTTTTGCCATCTATTTTCCTAACAGATACTTGTTTCCCATCTATTTTCCTAACAGATACATGTTTCCTTCTATTTTCCTAAAAGATACATGTTTCCCCATCTATTTTCCTAACAGATACTTGTTTCCCATCTATACTGGAGAGAAAAAGGAGGCCACAGACAGCTTGTCCAATTCTGACAAAGGGTCATTTGTGGACGTTTCGATGACGAATCTCCCACCCAGAAATGGAGTTCTCAGAGTTCAGCCCATGATTATGAGCTGCAAACTCGAGGAATGTTTTGCCATCAACAAGCTAGAGCTTAACAAACAAATATTAACTGGGTCAATGTTTGGTTTCAGACGTCAGCTTCAGAAAGCAGTATGGAAAGACAACTCTGAGGATGTGAAAAATTACAATTTTCCACTAGAAATTTTTCAGCCTTCGACTATATATGTTGATGCAGAGTGTACTAATAATGAAAGACTCATACATCCTTACCTGCCATACTTGCCGAATAATTTCATAGCAAGACTTCAGAGGCTTGCATCTCCGCAAGAAAAATCAATGACAGCTCAGAAAATGAGGGCAAAGTCTGGTGGTGCAGGATCAGCAGTTGAACCTTCTCAGACTGAAACAGCTGAAAGTTTAGATGGCATTCCTGCAAGTTCTGGAACTTTAGACCAACATTCCGGAATTGGAAGTTGTTACGTCAGAGTGGTTGCTATAGATAGAAAAGCTGGTTTGACAGACAGTGTGTGGCAGAAGGCAGCTGATCAAGTCTTGAGTAACCAACCACTGCTATATGGTGAGTTTTTTTGGTATATTTCATTGTCTTCTATATATGCCAGTGCCTGTTTGGCAACTGAGGCCTTGTCTTCTATTTCAGGGTGAAAAGAGTAATGCACTGTTTTCTTTCCAGGCATGTCATAGAAGATGACTAAGGAAAGTTGGGGGGATATGCTGACAACCTGTCATTTGGTAAAGACATTGTTATTGTTTGTCTTGCTTCATTTTCTTACCTTTTTTGTCAAATGGTTCCCATGGATGGTGAAGAAATGCAGGTCAGCGAACATTGCACTTTGTCCTTTTGTGGCAGACTCTTACGGTGATAGGAAATTCTAGGTGTGCACAAATTCTACAGATAGGTGCACAAGTCTGACAGAAGAATGATTTAACTAGTTGGCATAAAAATATATGCTAGGATCCTGTCAGGATGTGATGATCCTGGGATAATATCACACTAGAATGTCTCTCCTGTCAGGATGTGATGATACTGCCACACTAGAATGTCTCTCCTGTCAGGATGTGATGATACTGGGATACTATCACACTAGAATGTCTCTCCTGTCAGGATGTGATGATACTGCCACACTAGAATGTCTCTCCTGTCAGGATGTGATGATACTGGGATACTATCACACTAGAATGTCTCTCCTGTCAGGATGTGATGATCCTGGGATACTGCCATGCTAGAATGCCTCTCCTGTTAGGATGTGATGATACTGCCACACAAGAATGTCTCTCCTGTCAGGATGTGATGATCCTGGGATACTCTCTGGTATACTTACTAGAACAAGGACAATTATCAACGCATCGAGTGTTGATTTATGGTGTTTATATTTGAAAGCCTAGTTCTGTATGATATTAGTAGATTGCATATGCCTCCAAGGTCAAGTAAATGGAGCACCATAAAAAATAAAGAATGTTTACTTAATTGTACTTGAGTTACGTCATATGTACTCCCTCTGTCAATCTGAACAAAGTAAAATGTCACCTGCTTGTGACTCTATATCTTTAAGCAGTAATCCGAAGAATCTCCAAAAAAATCCATTTTGTAAACAACACACCTCCATGGGATTGGAACCCATGACTTCTTGAACACAAGTCTTATGGCTTAACCACTACATCGGATAGATCCCCAAATGAATTGAACAAAATGAATGGCTCACAGGCAAATTCTAACACACCACAGTAACATGAGTAAAAAGTCATGAGTCTGCGGATCACAAGATCATCCAACCAACCAACCAGCCTGGGACCTGTTTAAAAAAGCTGTCTATGACTATTTGAAAAAGCTGTCTATGACTATTTGAAAAAGCTGTCTATGACTATTTGAAAAAGCTGTCTATGACTATTTGAAAAAGCTGTCTATGACTATTTGAAAAAGCTGTCTATGACTATTTGAAAAAGCTGTCTATGACTATTTGAAAAATCTGTGTTTGTTCCTTTACAAAAACCCTAGATATTTCCTTGTACAGTATTTTCCAAGTCCTTCTCCATATTGTCCTAAATACTGATCTCGTACAGCGTCACTCATCTTGGTTAATGCAACTAATTATTTGTTGCTTAGCATATATTTTGTATTGCTAGTTAATTAAAATCATGAAAAAAAATGTCGGATATACGAAGATAGGCGATGGATATCCGTTTGCAAATTATCCAAGAGAAGTACTTGCTTTCTTTGTTGATTAAAAATAGGAAATCCCAGAAATTTTTTATTTAATAATATTTGCCGTTTTCTGTAATTTGTGCTAAGTCTGAAAGTTTATGGTTGATTGCAATGTCTGGAGTAAGTTATAGTAGCAAGTTTTGCAGAGCTTATGTTACCATATTTGGGTTATTGATATTTCTATTATTTAGGACATGTCATTATACCCGAGATGTTGAGACGTCAATTACGCTTGGAAAGTACAGGATCTGTGTGGATTCAGACAGGCACGATTGATCTTGCTATTCCACGGAAAATTCACATTTATCTTCTGTCACAGCTGGTAGGTTGATTTCATTTTCGTGTGATGATTAGTCAGGGGGAAGTAACTGATGTTTGGATGATTGATTAGTGGAGTTATGGATTTATAGATTTATTTTGATGATAAAATTAATTGTAGTGTTTGAAAAGTAATGGCTACTCGTTAATTCTTCTTGTGTGTCTGTTATGAAACTCCTGCAAATTAGCAGAATTTAGTCCAGAGAACAGACTGCATTGTATCATGGTTTACAGCTTGACTGCGGCATCTGTGTCTTTTTTGACTTCAGCATGACACATCTGACTTCAGCATGGTTTTTGAGCCAATCAATCAATCAAGTGCCATGCCGAATAACAAAGGTGATCATGTTTCTCCATAACTCTTTGTCTCTTGTGTTGTCAATAAACTCGGCCGGTAAACTTTACCGTGCCACTATACTAGTCCATCTATCAACTTGTCTCTTTTATGTCCCCTATCTCTTCTCCCCTTGATCTTTCCAGTGGTTATTAAGTGTTCAAGCTGTGTTCTTCTCAGCACATGCCCTAGAAATCTTGACTGTCTGCCCTAATATTTGATATGATTGATCTTTTTGAGTCACTAACCATTTTTGATATGTGATAGCCAATTCCACTCCCACAACCTCCTTAGTCGTCTCGTACAAAATGCATTGCAGGTAACTGTATCACTATTATTCTCTCCCCTTTCAGGCCACAACATTACAAGTGTGGGTTACTTACAAATATCAGAATGAGACGGGTTATGAGACAGAAGTGGTTTGAAAAATAGTTACAATATGCAAGATTGAAGGCAAGAGTGACAGAGTATGATAGTCTGAGAAAATATTAATTTACCATTGTGCATTAATTTACTATAGCATTAAGTACTAGAATATATCCGAGTCATGATTTCTTGCTTGACTTGACTGCTCCTCCAGTCAATGAAGCTGTAAATGGGTACCTGATGAGTTGTGTGGGGGGGGGGGGGGGGAGGTAAACACAACAATGAAGGAAACTGGCCACCCCACCTAATAGTTACTGAGACTTAGCATATGAAGGGGTTATCTTCATCCCTGACGGCAGGTTGCTGCCATGATACCTACATTTACCGTTTACTAGAAATAGAGAGATGTAGAGAGAAATAATCACCCTTGCCAGCCTGCATAGCACTTGATGATGATTCGCCTACTAATTCTATCTATCTATCTATCTATCTATCTGCTAAATCCTTTATTACTTTTCGGCTTCAGGGGAAGAAGAATTCTCTGGAGATGACCTCGTGTGTGCTTAGTATATTGTGGAGTTTGTCGCCTCTTTTATTTCGGTGGTCCATTGTTTTCAAGATCGACCTCTAGGTCTGCTTTCACTGTATCTGTGTATAACAGCTTGTTGTGGTATACTGTCTGGTGGTAGTCTGCTGATGTGTGCAAACCATTTGATCTGTTGTCTCTTAATATACTTCAAGATTGGAGCGGTGCCGGTTCTAAATTTAATGTCTAAATTTTTGTCTAATGTCCTCATTTCTCACTCTGTCTCCTAGGATTTTGCATAAGCATGCCACTTCAGCTGTCACTAGTTTACATTAATAATTAATTTATTATTAACTAATTAATTAAATAAAAAAATTAAAATATATCTTCGGAGATTGTTTTGTCAATTATTATTATGCCAGAAGTTTTCTAGGACTAAAAAGGGTTCAGCGAATAGTAGAACTATAGTCTGCCATGCATGTCATAAGAGGTGACTGAGATTAGGAGGTCGAGTTGGTTGTCCCATCACAATAGGGTAAAGTTACCCAGTAGCCATGCAGAAATCAGATGTGTCAGGCTGAAGGGCACAGATATCATAGCCTAGTTGTGAACCCTGTCACAACGCATTCCATTCTCTGGACTAATCCTGCTAACCAGCAGGAGCTTCAGAAAAATGATAAAACCCATAACCCGACAGGGTTGTAGGGGTGTTACATTGAGACATAACCGGACTGGGTTGTAGGGGTGTCACATTGAAACATTTGGTGCAGAAAGATCACAACGCATCTCTATCCTCTAACATCCTGATGAGTTTGGAAACCACACACCCTGTTCTTGATATTATCCAGCTATGTCTTCTTCTGGTCACCTCATCTTCTCCCACCCTCCACGATACCTTGAAGAATATCTTAGGTCATTGAGGAATGTCTCATCACGTGCCCGTATCACTGGACTTTACAAAGTATCACAATTGTTAACAGGGGTTCTTGTTGACCAGCTAATACATGAATTCTATCATGTACAAACACATTGGTCTTTTGTTCTCTGTAACAAATACCCAACACACATCTATAGCATTTGTTTTCAAACTCCTGGATTAAAGTCTCAAAATGACAGTTCAGTGGGCTAGTTTTAATGTGACATTTCAGTGGGCTAGTTTTAATATGACAGTTCAGTGGGCTAGTTTTAATGTGACATTTCAGTGGGCTAGTTTTAATGTGACATTTCAGTGGGCTAGTTTTAATGTGACATTTCAGTGGGCTAGTTTTAATATGACAGTTCAGTGGGCTAGTTTTAATGTGACATTTCAGTGGGCTAGTTTTAAGGTGACTGTTCGGTGGGCTTGTTTTAAGATGACAATTCGGTGGGCTTGTTTTAATATGATGGTGAATCATGTTTAAGAATGAGCGCGTGTGAAAAATATCCTTGAGAGAAGCTGTTTTTGAAGGGCATAAACATCCACAAAAATAGTCGTCATTCGATAACAAATACCATATATATCCATCTTCGTCTTGATTCTTGATTAGGAACAATCGTCACAGCACTGGGGGGGGGGGCATTCCCATATATGCTGTGCTTGCTATCTTGTTTATGTCATAATTCGATAACAAATACCATATATATCCATCTTGCTTATTTTCAACATGTTTTTTTCTGTTCCAGCCTAAAACAGTCGGCAATGATTTATTGATAATGGCCTTCCGAAACTACATCAAACAGTGTGCAGATGAGAACCATCCATTGGTTGTGTTTCAGGGAATCTTCCTCAAGTTTGTCATTTTTCCAGGCATGTATTTTATAAGCAGTTTTGAAAGTAGCTAAAATCATAAATCAGTGAATCCTCATCAATAACATTTCATTGGTAGATGGACTACAGCAGATTTTTATCTATTGTCTTTCCCCAGGTGGTTTGTGATCCACTCTTACCGTTAAGCATAGGGGTGATTGGAGCTCGAGCTTGCGTTCTAAAGCCAGATGTGTGGCCTCGTCTGTGCCATGACCGTGTCTGTTCAGGATTTCCCTGATGTTAATATGACATTTGATTTTTATCTATATCTCACTATAATCCCATGGATATAATTTTCAGGCATGTATTGAAAGACCAACTATGTACATTATGAACGTACACCAATTTTGAGACACAAATTTATCCTGATGGAAACTAAAATGCAAATCATAATTCAATCTTCATCCCAACATTGTGTTATCAGTGTCAGACATGGACACTAACAAAAGAACAAGAGAAAAAGCTTGCTACATATGAAATGAGATGTCTAAGAAAAGCAGCAAACAGAACAAGAAGAGATCATGTGAGAAATGAGGAGATTACAAGAACTGTTGGAACAACATCAGTGATCAAATATATTGAAAAACAGAGACAGAAATAGTTCATCCACCTAATGAGAATGAATCCATATTGGCCAGCAGCAGTAGCATACAAAATGAAAATGGAAACATAAAGATACAGAGGAAGATCAAGAAGACAGTGGATTAAAGGAGTTACCAACATTATGAGACATCACACTATTACTGCATATCAAACGACCCAATGTGCCATAGTCCAAAAACCAATTGTCACTCAGTCAAAAATAGCAATACTTATCTACCATGCATATCATAATAGATGACTAAGTGGGTATGGAGGTGGAGCTGACTGTCCTAGATGGCCAAAGTGATTCAGAAGTTATGCTGAATGTGCAAAACCAAAAGGTGCAGACATTGCAGCCAAGCTGTAAACCATAACACAATGCATTCTGTTATCCAGACTAGTTTCTGCTAGCTTGCAAGAGTTTAAGAATGAATGCAGAAGAAGAAGAAAAAAAACTGCTTACGGACAATTGTCCAGGTAACAAGGCAACCTAGAGTAATGAATGCAGAAGAAGAAGCTGCTTAGGGATAATTGTCCAGGTAACAAGGCAACCTACAATAATGAATACGTCTATAACCAAAAATACATGAATTGTTCTAATCACTGACAATATTATTGCAGAGCTGCATGCAGAAGTGCAGTTGACCTTCTTTGGGGATAATGACCCAGGCAGTGTCAAGGTTGTAACAATGTTGAGTGAGCTGAATATTGACCTTGTCCAGATAGTGATTGAGCGAGATTTGACGCAGGAAAAACTCGGGGTGATCAATGCTCTGCTTCCATACTGCCAGACTGCTGACTTTGATGTCATGCCTTCTCCACAAAAATTGAAACAATTAGGGTCAGTTGATTTGATTATAAAATTAATCTTGTTCTGATTGTTACACAAAGTTGAAACAATTAGGGTTAGTTGATTTGATTATAAAATTAATCTTGTTCTGATTGTTACACAAAGTTGAAACAATTAGGGTTAGTTGATTTGATTATAAAATTAACTTTGTTCTGATTGTTACAAACTCAATGTTACCACTGTTTGATTGTATCAATTTCTATCATGTCAAGGGAACACCAGTGAAATGTAAGATAATAAACCTATAAGTTTTTAGTAGTAAGCATTTGTTGATATATTGCTGAATTGAAGGTTGTTTTTTTTAATAGTGATTTCTTAGTTCTGTTGTATTGTTGTTCTATTGCCTGTTTTCTTGTTGCTTTGATTTTGTTGTACTGATTCCTGTATTGTTGTATTGATTGATGAGTTGTATTTTATTTTGGTTTAATAATTGTTTTGTTATTGTATTGTTTTTGTTGTATTGTTTGTTATGTTCTTGTATTGATAGAGAGCACTGCAGTGCTACATTACTCCTATACTAACATATGGATGCGGATCTTGGACAATAAACAAACAAGATAGTGGGGAAATTCGAGGTAATAGAGATGTGGTTCTATAGAAGAATGCTGAGAATACCATAGACTGCCAGAAAAACTAATGTGGAGGTGTTGAAAGAGTCAAATGCGAGACGGAGCTTAATCAATAAAATAAGGAAAAATATAATAATTTTTTGGCCACTTTATGAAACAAGGAGGTTTGGAGAACATAGTTACAACAGGCAAGATTGAAAGCAAGAGAGACAGAGAGCGACAATGTGAGAAAATATAGGACAGTTTAACAATCTGGCATAGCATAGAGTTATCAACTGGCCTTATAGATATTACTAGTGATAGAGAGCTGTGAAGATACATGGCCACCCTATGCCAGCCAGCACGGCACCTGATGATGATTAATTGCTTTATTGATTGCTCTATTGATTGTTGTGTTGTCTCATTGATTATTTATATTGTTGTATTGCATAGTTACTAGTTGTCAACAATGATTATTTATATTGTTGTATTGACTATTTTTATTGTTGTATTGTATAGCTGTTAACAAAGTTTTTCATAATTCCATATTTGTAACAATGTATTTCCATATTACAATAAAAATGTCAATATTTAGCACCAACCCTACCTGCCCCCTCCCCCAAACCTAACCCCCCTCCTCCCATTTTATTAATTAAAATAAAATATTTATTAAAAAATATGTTTCCATCAATACATCTTTTAAGATTTTTAAAAAAACACCCACAGTAGTAATAATTACTAGAAAATTTCACACAAAATCATTTTTTTTTAAATTATTAATTTGGGTTTTTTTTGGAGATTTTAAGATCCCCAATTTGTAGTAATTGTTGTAGTAATTGTTGTAGTAATTGTTATGTTGTTGTATTAGTTTTTTTGTGGTATTTACTGTGTGATATTGTGTTGTTTTGTGATACTTATTATTTGGTTGTAATTTGATCACTTTTTAAAAATTGTTTGTCATTGTATTTTTTTGTAATTTTGTAGTATTTACTGTTTTTGTTTTATTTGCTGTTTTTGTGACAGGGGAGTGGACAGCTTTGTCCAGCATGCTTTACTCAGCCTTCATGCAAGTCTAGCTTCTAGACCTCTCAGTCGACATTCTTTCCAAGTTCGAAGTGGTCTCTCCCATGGTATCCTTCTAATTACTGGACCCAAGGGTTCAGGGAAGACGTCACTAGTTAAAGGATTGTGTCGAAAGATGGCCCATCTTCCAATACTTGCTCATGTGAGAGTAGTTGATTGCAAGACATTGCGAGGTAATGCCATCTGTAATGTTGAGAGTAATCTTATGTTGTTAAGTTCTGTAATATTGAGAGTAATCTTATGTTGTTAAGTTCTGTAATGTTGAGAGTAATCTTATGTTGTTAAGTTCTGTAATGTTGAGAGTAATCTTATGTTGTTAAGTTCTGTAATGTTGAGAGTAATCTTATGTTGTTAAGTTCTGTAATATTGATAGTAATCTTATGTTGTTAAGTTCTGTAATATTGATAGTAATCTTATGTTGTTAAGTTCTGTAATATTGAGAGTAATCTTATGTTGTTAAGTTCTGTAATGTTGAGAGTAATCTTATGTTGTTAAGTTCTGTAATATTGAGAGTAATCTTATGTTGTTAAGTTCTGTAATATTGAGAGTAATCTTATGTTGTTAAGTTCTGTAATATTGAGAGTAATCTTATGTTGTTAAGTTCTGTAATATTGAGAGTAATATTATGTTGTTAAGTTCTGTAATATTGAGAGTAATCTTATGTTGTTAAGTTCTGTAATATTGAGAGTAATCTTATGTTGTTAAGTTCTGTAATATTGAGAGTAATCTTGTGTTGTTAAGTTCTGTAATATTGAGAGTAATCTCATGTTGTAAGCTCTGTAATGTTGAGAGTAATCTCATGTTGTAAGCTCTGTAATATTGAGAGCAATCTTATGTTCAGTTCTGTAATGTGAGACATTTAAAGCTGTAAGTTCTATAATGTTGAGAGTAATCTCATTTAAGTTTTGTTATTTTGTGAAATTCATAATGTGAATAATTTCATGTTGTGAGTTCAGAAATATGAATAATTTCATGTTGTGAGGTATGTAATCTCCCATGTTTTTCTGGGCATGAAAAGGAGCAGAGCATAGAATTCGTGATAAGTGTTACTTGCATGTCTTAAGAGGCGAGTATGGAGGTTTTGAGGGCAGAGATCGCTGTTCCATCCCATAAAGGGTTAAATGACCAAGAAACCATTCTGAAGTCAGGTTTATCATACTAGAAGTTGCAAATATTGCAACTGCCCTGTAAACCATGATACAACACATTATTATCTCAGTAGTGTATCTAGTGCCTCTATGGTTGTAACATTGTTTTTACTGTTTTCATTATTTGTTTTACATATTCTTGAGAAAGACCTAACAGTTCAAAACATTGAAAATGTCTTGTGTATTGTAATTTGTATGCTTTCATGTTTACATCTCATAACCCCTTAGTCTTAGTGATAGTTGGTCTGTTGTGTTCAAGTGAAACATCAAAAAACTGTGTTCAAATGAAACATGAAAAACCTGTGTTCTAGTGAAACAATCAAAAACCTGTGTTCTAGTGAAACAATCAAAAACCTGTGTTATAGTGAAACAATCAAAAACATTTGTTCTAGTGAAACATCAAAAACATGTGTTCAAATGAAACAATCAAAAACTTTTGTTCAAGTGAAGCATCAAAAATCTGTGTTCTAGTGAAACAATAAAAAACCTGTGTTCTAGTGAAACATAAAAAAACTGTGTTCTAGTGAAACAATCAAAAACTTTTGTTCAAGTGAAGCATCAAAAATCTGTGTTCTAGTGAAACAATAAAAAACCTGTGTTCTAGTGAAACATCAAAAAACTGTGTTCTAGTGAAACATCAAAAAGCCTGTGTTCAACGTAAGTACTATTGTATGTTCTCAGAGTGACGTCTTGCTAATCTACAATAGTTTGAGATTGAATGCAGAAGAAGATATTGTTGTGATCACTTTTATACTTATGCCGGTGCCTGACATATTACAATGATAGAAAAATCTCTCTTTGCAGGAAAAACTGTGTCCAACATACAGAAGATTCTAGAGATGGTGTTCGATGATGCTGCATGGAGGGAGCCAGCTATTGTAGTTCTTGAAAATTTGGATGTCATTGTTCCAGCTCCATCTGGTCCTGAGACAGAGATCACTGGCGAGTCCTTGTACTCTGCTAAAAATGCGCAAGGTAGGTCAGGAATTAGGTATGTTTATTATCCTCTTCGCACGCCGGACACGTCCATAAGTGATCAGATCACCGCTTCAGGAAATCTCTCAGGGTATAATGGCTAATGGTTCTGGTTCTATGTTGGTTCAGTGTTCTTTCTGAAATCTTTGTTAGGAGTTCTCTACGGGCAATGCCTATCCTCACTTCCAAATCGTGCTGCACTCATGAAGAGCACTGGGTA
This sequence comes from Meghimatium bilineatum, assembly GCA_034231615.1. NCBI lineage: Eukaryota > Metazoa > Mollusca > Gastropoda > Stylommatophora > Philomycidae > Meghimatium > Meghimatium bilineatum. The sequence continues at coordinate 35,685,611 of CM067301.1, forward strand.
TATTTTTCGGTCTATAAGTTGACCATTGGTTATCATGGTGAGGCTAGCTAATTTGTAGTCAGGAATTAATTTACCATAAGTGGATGTCTGTGGCTATGTTGGTAGTGGCGTAGACAGATCAAGAAAGTTACAGTGGGCCTGGAAACCGGAGTGCAGCAACCCTGCTGTAGCCTGGCCAAGTACTAGGGATCGAAGATACGGGAATGCCAACCCGACCCCCAAAAAATGCTGGCTGAAGACGGATGTGTCAGGTTGAAAGGCGCAGATAACGCAGCTTGCTGTAAAACATGACACAACGCGGATCACCCTCATACGTCCTTCTCAGGATGGTCAGCGGAATGCTTTCAGAGGGTCCAACACAAGGCACACGACGAAGAAGAAGAACTTCTGGGACCACGTCTTGTGGAAAAGCAAATGTCACCATATGCTCTTAAATGAATGTAGAGGTTCAATCTTGAATGAGGTGTTCATATGTTGGTGAATGAAACTTGGGCTGAGAGCGAACGAACCCTGGGCGAACTCTTCTGTAGGGTATTTCCTATACGAGTACCATGCTCAAAGATAAGAAAAGTCTCAGTACCCGAATGTCACATAAGGCAATGGACCATCTAATTATGCGAGACAAATTTATTTACAGCAGAACACCACATATGAGATAGACGTAGTCGACGCAGACCAAATCCCTGCTTACTGCTTCTTCGGAGACAGCCACACAGAGAATATTGTGGCCTCTAAATTCCAAGGGCCAGCCGTCACTGCTGCCACTACTACAATTACTACAGCTGCTACTGCTACTACTACTACCGCTGCTGCTTTTGTTGCCACCAATACTTCCTCCTCTACCACTAATACTACCGCTACTACTACTGATACTACATCTGCTGCTGCTGCCACTACTAATACTACCGCCGAAACTACTATTACTGCTGCTACTATTGTGACATTCTGAATGGTGTAGATAAAGCAATAGGAAACAAGAGAAGAGAAAACAAGAATGAATATGAGAAATCAAGTATAATGCAAAGTTACAGTAGTAAGTTTTGACCCAGTAGAGGATTGATGATCAAGTCTCTTGTTTGTTGTTTTCAGTTCTGGAAGGTCTAATCAGATATGAGATTCAGAACAACAGTCGAGTAACAGTGATTGCTACAAGCACATCCCGCTCTTCTCTCCATCCAAATTTGATATCTTCCAGGGGAATGCACTGTATTCAGCAGACGATAAACATCGCTAGCCCTGACAAGGTAACACATACACTGCTGCTGAGTTTCATTTCACGTGTAAACTATTATTAAAAAATATACTGTTCAAAAATAATTTCACATGTAAACTATTGTTAACAAATACACTGTTCAAAAAATAATTTCACACATAAACTGTTGTTAACAACTATATTGTTAAAAAAAAACAAAAAAACACATCATTTTAAACATGTATAAAAATTTTATGTTTTGGAATTAATATTTCAACCTTGGCATGAAGAAACTTTCAGATTTTAAATAAACCAAATCCATCTCCAGTCATTCCCCTCCATTGATAATACTGGTTCGCCCACTGCAGTCGGTTCTGGTCTTGCTGGTCCTTAAGAATAGGACCTCGTAGGGTCTTCTAGTCCAAAGACCAGCATCGTGCAGCCAGTTCCTGACTCTGATCTGAAATTCTATGAGCTGCTGGCATTGACTGAACTATAAAGAACACAGATGCACATCGACTCCTGAGGTGACACAGCCGAGCGACCTTCAGCAGGAGTTGTGACTTTGGGGCTTCCACTGCATGACTGGTTTGTCACTGAGCCAGTTTATTGAAATCACCTCCAAAGGTGACTAATGGGGTTTCTAACCACATTAAATTATCTGAACACTACACTTTGTAGTTGTCCGGTCTGTAAGCATCCAATGATGATGTATCGTTGTTCTGTAGTGAGATGAACCATACTTGCGCATTGAATTTTCAACTGAATTTATTCAAAGACCGTCAATTTTTTATAGTAATGCAAAATAAGTTAAACAGGTTACCTAACTATGGATAATCTTTTATAGGCATTCAATAATGTCGTCAGAGAGTGTTCAGTAAGTGTCACAGGATTCTCATGAAACCTGAGTTATTGCCAAAAATATTGTTTTCACTTTGGCCTATTATATGACCTCACGAATAATGAGGTGAGTACAATTCAGGTGACCACGAGAAGTTAATGACCAGGTGGACACAGTTGATAGGTTGAATGATGTCCAATCAGCGAATATCTTTTATAAAAGTAACTCTAAAAAAGTTGTCTTTTTTTTAATAGTATATATTGCAATGTTAGCATCACAGCCAGCCATGCCCACCAAGAAGAGAGACATTCAATAATTGTAACAAATTTAATCTGATCATTGCTACTAACAATATTACCAAGCATCACCACCAAAACTTGTCTGACCATTAGACCATCAAATTCTTCACTTGAACATTTAAGACTAACTGAATCAGTTCTTTGTTTCTTCACTTGAGTACTTCAGGAATATCTGAATACTTAAACTGAGTATTTAAACACTTCAGGAATAACAATCAGTTAAATTCTTCAATTGTTTCTTTTATTGTGAAAATGGAAACATGCCAGGGTAATGAAGTTTGCTAACACTGGAAATACAGAGGTGAAAACATACACAAATCAACGTTTCGATTAAAAGGCCTTTATCAAGTATACATCATAGCAATGAGTAGGGAACATCACTGTCCATGATTTCAGAACAGAGCTAATTGTAACATATGAGCTGTTCTTTATTCATGTGCTATGTTAAATTCTTTGTAAAGGCCTTTTAGTCGAAACATTGATTTATGTATGTTTTCTGTGTGTTTCCAGTGATTAGCAAATTTCATTACCCTGTTTCAAATTTTCACCGGTTAGATTAAAGTTTTGCTGCAATTCTAACATCTCCATCGTTCATTCTCTAAATTTCTAGCAAGATGTCCAAGATTGGAAATGCGCTGTCGCTGTTTTATTGCCAATGGCACGACATATCCATCTTCAGCAGAGTTGTAACTTATTGTTGTATTTCTTCTATTGTGCACTCAGGACTCACGAGAAAAGATTCTGATGTCAATACTTCAGAAACACAGCAACATCACCTTGGAAACTGTGAAAACTCTGGACTTAGCTTCCATAGCTGTGAGAACTGAGGGCTATGTTGCTAGAGATATAGAACTTTTGGTGAACAGAACTCTTCATACCAAAATGAGCAATGACAGAGATGGTAGGTACCAGAGATTGTGTGTCTTGAGTTTTTCTTGTTCATACCTAGAAACTACCTTGAATCGCCAGTATTACCATAAATATTACACTTAAATTCATCCTAATTTTCCACTACAAATAGTGGCAACCTTGTTATTAGTTATCACCCTCCACAATATCACCACTATCTGATTTTTAAAAAAGACATTTCTCAAGCTAGTCATTTAATTAGACTACATATTGGGATGCAAAGGATACTTGCACTGGTTTTGTGCAAATCCCAGGATTGGCAAATAGCCAAGATCCTAAAGGCACCTCATAGTGTATCCTGGTAACAGTTTGTTTCATAGCTTGTTTTAAACTCCTGACCAATGCCGTAAGGAGATTTCATCCGGGCTGTGCAGACAGAGAAGGAATGAGATTTTATTATGCAAGACAAACAATATCTCTGAATAATATCTCTCTGTCTACACAGTGAAAACATTGTCATAGCAGTGTTAGACAACAGTCGGCCTGGACAGCCAGGTTGTCATGTCCCATAGCAGCTCTCGACAGATCCATTGGCATGAATACTACACTACAGTGAATATCAGGCCACACAAGTATCAGCAGGAATGAAAGTGCTGATAAACTGACAATAAAGGCAGCAAGTATGCTCCAACCAGGAGTTTTCAGCAACCTTACAGCAGCTTATCTAAAACACATTATCCGCAACAACTGTAAGCAACAATGGATGGGTCACTGGCTCAAATGGAAGAGTGATATATGCAGACATGTCCCAACCAAATCCACACGACAGCATAAACAGACTACACCGCAAAGATCAAACCACAATATTGAGGCTGCGAACAACATATATACTACTTAAAAAATGTCTATGAAGAACTACTGCAGATGATAAACCATACTGCAAAAGACAAGAGGAGGAAACAGTAAAACAACACCTTATTGAATGCCCTGCACTACAAGACCTACGAAAACAACTGTTACCACTAAACCTCGCCATCACTAATACCCTTTATACAGACACAACGCAGCTGAAAAAGACTTGCACTAACCACCACCTGGCACAGGGAAGAAAGAATGAAAGCTCGCAATCCTGGGGATCGGATAAGTAAATAAATAATCGTAAGACTAGTGAGCAAGCCTGCGGTGAGGCTATGTGAATGTCTAGAATATATTGTCAGTAGTGAAGTTAATATATTGTCAGTAGTGAAGTTAATACATTGTCAGTAGTGAAGTTAATACAGTGCTAGAAAGCAGCATCATGTGCTAGTGATAGTAAACTTGAGAAAATGAAATACAGAAGATATAATGAAAGAAATATTCATGGTCAAGAACAAGCTTCTAGTTATCTTTGCGAAGAACCTGGTGTCGAAAAACAAAAGGTAGGAAGCGCCATATCATCCCAGTTTGCTGAAAAATGTGTGTAAAAAATCTTAGTTGATGTTTTCATGATGTCAATAAAAATAACTTCAACTATGAGGGTGAACCAACCCAAGTCCAAATCTGCTGTTGAGTGTTTCCTATACCAGGCTCATAGATGAAGAAGGATTCAATATCCGAGGGCACAGGGGGCAATGAACTGTCTAAATTACATGAAACAATCATCAGTAGGGGAACATCTCATAAAAGATAAACAGTCAACCAAAGCCCAAATCCTAGCTTACAGTTTCCCCAGAAAATCGGGGACATGTTTCGGCTTGGAAAGTCCAAGAACACGATGAGTTATAAACTGTCATGGTTTTGAGTTGATACACATTCATCACCTGGCGACAGATAGTAAGGCTCTCATAGGCTAGGCATGCTCACTTTAACAACAGATAGGAGGGCTCTCATAGGCTAGGCATGCTCACTTTAATGACAGATAGGAGGGCTCTCATAGGCTAGGCAAGCTCACTTTAATGACAGATAGGAGGGCTCTCATAGGCTAGGCAAGCTCACTTTAATGACAGATAGGAGGGCTCTCATAGGCTAGGCAAGCTTACTTTAATTAAAATCATGCTGGCATATCTAGATCGCTATGGCACAAATTCAGCAGTAGATGAACTTCATACTCCCCCAAGTGGAAATTATTTAAAATTCATGTTAGAGTTGTGCGAGAGTTAATACAGAAAAAGAAAAAGATTGCACACTATTGCAAGTCTGCGTGTATCTAACCTAACTTGGTATGACTGACCATCTGCGTGTATCTAAACTAACTTGGTATGACTGACCATCTGCGTATATCCATCCTAACTTGGTATGACTGACCATCTGCGTATATCCATCCTAACTTGGTATGACTGACAGTCTGCGTGTATCCATCCTAACTTGGTATGACTGACCATCTGCGTATATCCATCCTAACTTGGTATGACTGACAGTCTGCGTGTATCGATCCTAACTTGGTATGACTGACAGTCTGCGTGTATCCAACCTAACTTGGTATGACTGACAGTCTGCGTGTATCCAACCTAACTTGGTATGACTGACAGTCTGTGTGTATCCAACCTAACTTGGTATGACTGGCTGTCTTCGTGTATCCATCCTAAGTTGGTATGTCTGACCATCTACATGTATCCATTCAATTTGGTATGACTGACCATCTGCATATATCCATCCTCACTTGATATGACTGACCACTGTACTGTGCTAACTGTTATTATGATGGTCCTGCCCACAGAATTGGTCAGCCAGTTTACTCTAACTTCTGATGACTTTGAAGAGACACTATCAACCTTCAAGCCAGTGTCAGTTAGAAATGTTCCATTACACAAAGCAGGAGAATTAGGTTGGACCGATGTAGGTGGTCTCACTAGCGTCAAGAATGTTCTCATGGAAACTCTGAGATGGCCCACTAAGGTATTTTTGTAGTGGATGATTTAATCTGTTGTATCTTGTTTCTGTAGTGGATATTGTCAGGGATATCTTGTTGTTAGGAGCTGTGGTACCACCGAAGATGGATGTGTTGGGTCGTTGTCGTAAATAAAACGGTGACACAGCGCATTTCCATTTTCTGGACTACATCCTGCTGGAAATCTAGTTGGACAATGTCCTGCTACAAGAGAGATTCAGTGGGAGTTTGAGAATGAACGTTGAAGAAGTAGAAGAAGAAAAGAGCATTGGTGACACACTGGATAGTACAATGGCTTACTAGTAGAGTGGTCCAGGTTTGATGTTCCAGTTCAACTGGAAATATTTTAAAACTCCAAACTGCTCCTGTTTCTACCTGACTTAAGGAAATGGGTACAAGAACTTCTAAGGAGGTAAAATATGGGCGAGATGATCCTATGCTCCTTAAGATAGCTGTTGGACAGTTGTCTCACTGTTTAATTAAACTTGAGGTCCCCTTCCAGATGAGTAATCAGTATCAAACCTTATAATGAGACAATCATAAAGAAATACAATTTAAAAAAAAACAAACTAAGAAAACATTGATCAAGCAACATTAGGCAAAATTTAAAAAAACAAGACCAGTTTGAAGTATGTGGAAACAATGTGAAAACATTGATCAAGCAACATTAGGCAAAATTTAAAAAACAAGACCAGTTTGAAGTATGTAGAAAAAATGTGAAAACATTGATCAAAAACCAAGATCAGTTTGTGGTATGATATTTGATACTTATAGCACTGCTCTTTTTCCTTCATTTGTACATAAAATGTCAGTTTTGCAAACACTTCGTAATACTTGACTTCAAGTATATGGAAGAAATGTATCACCAGTGGCCAGTGTGAGAACCCTTGTAATCATAACTCGTCATGAATTACAACGGACTATTACAAACTGTAAGAAGTGTTAAAATCAATAAATGTCGAAGAGGGTTGACTCCTTAAATATGTGTTTTTGGTCATATAAAAAGACATAACAGCGTGGAAAGATTAATAACTGAAAACAGAATTAACAGCAACAGGGGAAGAGAGCAACCAAGGCGACATTGGTGTAGTGATATATCAGATCGCTTAACCTTTAGCAAGCCAGATTAAAAAATACGAAACGTCTCCCTGCCACCGGATTCTTTTTTGAAAATTTGCATTATTGATGGTGACTGTTTTGAAAATGTGATAATTTTTTGGTTGTTAGAGATATTTAAATAATATTTGCACATATAAATAAAGAATTGAATTATGCATATATTGGTGTAATTTATGTACGTGTGTGTGTGATACCAGACGTATGAGAAAGTGGTAAAGACGTTTTTCACAAAAAACATATATTTTATAACAAATAAAGAAAAAAATACGAAAAAAAATAACTTACCTTACATATCGAATTCCTTGGCAACACTGTAAACTAAATCACGCAAATCTGTTGTATTTATGTTCTTTCACTGCTAAATTATCACAATATAGCCTGGGGAACTGTATAAAACTTGTAGATTTGCAGTAAAATCGTTCTTTGAGCTTAGGCCTAGAGTTATTTTTTCTGCCACTTCAAAATATTCTATATCAAACGTACAAGTCCCCAAACCAACACAGCATTCTGTATATTCACTGCTGTGAAACTAAATAACCTAATAATCCACGATTCAAGCCACGATTCAATGTTATTTTATTCGAAATACGATGAAATAAAGGTCTATAAAACCGATCCATCATCATGGCATCGTACCGGTGTACAGATGTGGTCAGATTAATTGCTCTTAAACTTTTACGAATGGCTAGCCATTTTAAAAAATGATCATTTCGGAAGTGGGGGATGTACCGGCTTCGATTGCGCATGTCCCCAGCTATGTGCACGGACTGTGGTACGTGTAAATCTCACGATATTATCGTTGGGTGGGCCGGGCCGCCAAAAGCGCGCGCTGCCATTTTGTTTCTCTGCGGCCGGGATTGATATAGGCTTGGTGAAGGTTAAACATGTCTCTAGCTGTGACAGGTCAACTTGCTCAAAATCGCAGAGTGTTCAGAGAATCCATAAGCAAGACCATGCTCTGGAATGAATATGTCACATGATGATGATTACAAACTATTCAAATGAAAGAGAAATGTCAGAGTTATGTTCATTGTTTTTTTTATACTAAATGCATTTCTTCAAACTAGTAAACTGTTTTCCTTGAATAACTTGCATTCTACAATTTGCACTCTAAACAAAATGAAACAAAAACACCATGGAAAACTTATACATCACCTGTGCTTTGCCAACAACTTATGCTATGGAAACTTGTGTACATGTTTCAAAGTCGGGTGTTATTTTAGCAACATGCACTGACATTCCTCTTATGGAAACCACACAGCACATAATCAATATGGAGAGGTTCATTATCCAAAGATGACACTTCTGAGAAAGCTTTTCTAATCGGGAAATACTCCTCCAACTTTAGAGTGGAAGTAGTTGCACTCTATCAAGCACTGAAAGTCCTCACCAAACCAGAACTGCCAAGATTAAATAAGATAGCTATATTCACAGATTATAGATCCCTATTGGAATCAATCTAGAACTACAGAAATGAAAGCCTTCCACACAACACCAGACATGAGCTAAGACAGATTCAAAAATCATCAGCTATTGCCCTTCATTGGATAGCATCACACTGTGGAATCATGGGAAATGAGAAAACGGATGCTCTGTCAAGAACATGTAGCAAAATAGAACAACACAGACACCCACTGTCCTACAGAGAAGCAAAAACAATAATCCAGAACACACACACGTCAAAGGGAAAGAAACAAATGAAAGTGGAAGACAAATCCGATGCAATATATTTCACCTCTGAAGATATCAACAGACCACAATATTTCATCTTAGAGCAGACCAGCAGACTAGAGGGTTACCTTTACCGATTGACGATCTCGTACACAAATACCTTCTTTTTTATCTTTAAATACTAAATAAAATCAATTATGCAGAGACACTTCATTATACTTTCTCCCTTCTCTTTTATCCTTAAATAGTAAATTAAATCAACTCTGCAGACACACTATTTTGTGAAGTTTTCTACATTACATATTATTATAAGACAGATTAAAACTTGTTTTTTTGTGTTCCAATCCCTTATTATCCTTGTGGACAGTATCCTCAGTTGTTCAGCTCATGCCCCCTACGGCTAAGGTCAGGAATCTTGTTGTATGGAGCACCTGGTACAGGCAAGACACTCCTGGCAGGGATTGTAGCTAAGGAATGTGGGCTGAATTTCATCAGTGTCAAGGTTAGTCGCTTCAATTCTCAGTTTGAAAAGTACCTTCAAGGAGAGATCTGAGCACCTATGGACTTGTCTGGAGTGTTGTGACAATGATCCAACTACTAACTAACTAACTAGCTATACTTATCCATGTTTTAGGTACTTATCCTTGTGAACATCACTTTAATAATAAATGTGACATAATGAAGTAATAATAATAAAACCAATGAGCTGTCAGGGTTGTATGGGTGTCACATTGTGACATAATCTGTCAGGGTTGAATGGGTGTTACATTGAGACATAATCTGTCAGGGTTGTATGGGTGTCACATTGTGACATAATCTGTCAGGGTTGAATGGGTGTTACATTGAGACATAATCTGTCAGGGTTGTATGGGTGTCACATTGAAACATGATCTGTCAGGGTTGTATGGGTGTCACATTGAGACATAACCTGTCAGGGTTGTATCAGGTATAACATGCTGGTAACAGCTACCCAGGTATGACATGCTGGTAACAAATACCCAGGTATGACATACTGGTAACAGCTACCTAGGTATGACATGCTAGTAATAGTACTCACGTATGACATGCTGGTAACAGCTACCCAGGTATGACATGCTGGTAACAGCTACCCAGGTATGACATGCTGGTAACAGTACCCATGTATGACATGCTGGTAACAGCTACCCATGTATGACATGCTAGTAATAGTACTCACGTATGACATGCTGGTAACAGCTACCCAGGTATGACATGCTGGTAACAGCTACCCATGTATGACATGCTGGTAACAAATACCCAGGTATGACATGCTGGTAACAGCTACCCATGTATGACATGCTGGTAACAGTACCCAGGTATGACATGCTGGTAACAGTACCCACGTATGACATGCTGGTAACAGCTACCCATGTATTACATGCTGGTAACAGTACCCAGGTATGACATGCTGGTAACAGCTACCCATGTATGACATGCTGGTAACAGTTCCCACGTATGACATGCTGGTAACAGTTCCCACGTATGACATGCTTGTAACAGTACCCATGTATGACATGCTTGTAACAGTACCCATGTATGTACCCATGTATGACATGCTGGTAACAGTACCCATGTATGACATGCTGGTAACAGCTACCCAGGTATGACATGCTGGTACTTAGAAGATAAAGTACAAGCACTTACATAGATTTCAATTATGAAACTTACTCTGGACTACATCCTGCTTGAAATCTAGTAGAAGCATTGTCCTTCTACAAGAGAAACCCAGTGGGAGTTTGAGAATGAATGCTGAAGAAGAAGAAGAATTATGCTATATTTAATGTAATCATTATATATCAGTATTCATGAAGATTTGTTGATTTCTTGTAGGGTCCTGAATTATTGAACAAGTACATTGGGGCCAGTGAACAAGCAGTGAGAGATCTCTTCACAAAGTATGTTCATGTTATCTCACCGTGTAACTTAGTTTTGTGTGTCAGAATAATGTCATTGTTATGTTTCTATATTTCTGTTTGAGAACCTTTCGGTTATTATTTCAGTAGAATTTGTCCTTGCAGCTTCATAATTTTTTACTATCAATTAATCAATCAATTGATGCAGAAATTTACTCAATCTGTTAGTGACTCAATCTATTAGTGACTCAATATGTTAGTGACTCATTCTGTTAGTGACTCAATCTATTAGTGACTCAATCTATTAGTGACTCAATATGTTAGTGACTCATTCTGTTTTTGACTCAATCTATTAGTGACTCATTCTGTTAGTGACTCAATCTTTTAGTGACTCAATCTAGTTTAATGGGACTACGAGATATGTGTAAAATCAGATATTGTAACATTTAGAACTAAAGAATACAGCAGTGGACATATCGTACATGTACTTAGAATGAATAAAAATATAATGCCACTGCAAGCATTAAAAAAGGATACCTGATGGCAAAAGGAAGACAAAAGGAGACTCTTCACAGAACAACCATCATAGAAGGTATGACTGGGTCTCAACAAGATACAAGAATTACACACAGTAACATCACATTGCTCAATCTGGAGAGCTCTGGTCTCTGCCCTATGCACGTATTCAGCGCTGAAGAAACAGATAGAACGCCCGTGTGTTGCTGGGGCCCGAAAGGGGAACAAAGAATAGCAGCGCTGTTTACCTTCCATGCATGTTGTAAGAGGTGACTAAGGAGGTTATGGGATGGAGTTGGCTGTCCCATCCCATATAGGGTCAGTGACCCAAAGCCATGCTGAAGTCGAATATGTCAGGCTGAAAGGCGCAGATATCGCATAAATGCTGTAAACCATGACACAACGCATTCCGTTCTCCGGACTACATCCTGCTAATCTGCAGGAGTTTGAGAATGAACGCAGAAGAAGAAGATAGATAGATGGATGGATGGACGGACGGACGGACGTATGGATGGAATCAATCAATCATGTGTATATTACTGAGTGGTGTATATGATCATATTCCTCCACAACTCTCTGTCTTTTGTGTTGTTAATGAGCTGGTAACATTCTTCCATGTCACAATGACAACACATCCAGCAAATTATCTCTTTGTCTTTCTCTGTCTCTTCTCTCCTTGATTTTCCGGTGGTTACAAAATCTTCTTCTTCTTTGGCGTACATTCTCAAACTTCTGCTGAATTTCTCTTGTAGCAGGAACATGGTCATACTAGATTCCCAGCAGGATGTAGTCCAGAGAATGGAAATTTGTCGTGTCACTGTTTCATTTGCGCCAATGGCCCAACACATCCATCTTCTGTAAATATAAATGATAAAATTTGCTTAATTTTGACTGTATTCATTATTTCTCTGTCTGTCCTCCTTCTTCTGCATTAGTTCACACTTCTTAAAGAGAACTGAGCACATATATCAACTTCTTATTGATAGTATATAAATATTGATGACTATTATATGAACATCATTTCTTGTGTATTTTTCAGAGCCCAGAGTGCTAAACCATGTATTCTGTTTTTTGATGAGTTTGACTCCATAGCTCCCAAGTGAGTGCTATTCAATGAACTATTTTACATACATCTAACTGCTAGCAACTGTTCTAATGTTACCCCTTCATCATGAACTACATCTAACTGCTAGCAACTGTTCAAATGAAATATAAATGTCAGATTATGTTCCTTTTAAAATTATTACTAAACACATTATTGCACAACAAAAACACCATGGTAGTTGATTATGTCATCGGTGATGTCCCCACTAATGCATTCTACAGAAACCCATGCATGCCATATTCGGATGCATTTTACAGACCAGTATTATTTTGTTTCACATGTTTTGTGTATTATGTTTTATTGTATATGTTTTGTGTGTATGATTTCTTACACCTGAACTAACATTAATACTCAAATGAATGTTTCCAGGAGAGGCCATGACAGCACAGGTGTGACTGATAGAGTTGTCAATCAGCTCCTTACTCAACTTGATGGAGTGGAAGGTTTGCAAGGTCAGTAGTAAACTAGATTTGTACAACCATACATTCATCTTTTTGTAAACTAGATTTGTACAACCATACATTCATCTTTTTGTAAACTAGATTTGTACAACCATACATTCATCTTTTTGTAAACTAGATTTGTACAACCATACATTCATCTTTTTGTAAACTAGATTTGTACAACCATACATTCATCTTTTTGTAAACTAGATTTGTACAACCATACATTCATCTTTTTTTTGTGTGTAAAACTAGATTTGTACAACCATACATTCATCTTTTTGTAAAACTAGATTTGTACAACCATACATTCATCTTTTTGTAAACTAGATTTGTACAACCATACATTCATCTTTTTGTAAAACTAGATTTGTACAACCATACATTCATCTTTTTGTAAAACTAGATTTGTACAACCATACATTCATCTTTTTTGTTGTTGTAAAACTAGATTTGTACAACCATACAATCATCTTTTTTGTTGTTGTAAAACTAGATTTGTACAACCATACAATCATCTTTTTTTTGTTTGTAAAATAATGTCTTCATCAATAAGATGAGAAAAAGCTACCATACATAGAAATAAAGAGAGGGATAAGACAAGATGTATTATGTCCCTCAGCCTATTTAACACCTACAGAGAACATTTTTAAATATATAGAATTAATGCCATGACTCAAGATCGGTGGAAAAATAATAAACAACCTGAGATATGCAGGTGACACTGTTCTTTTAGCAGAAAGTAAACATGAACTACAAAGACTAATAGACCAAATCAATAAATCAAGTAATGAATATGGACTGGATATAAATATCCAAAAAAACAAAAACCATGAATCAACAAAGTCACAGAAGAACTGGCGCTAAAACATAAAAATACACGGAGAGAAACTACAAGTAGAAGACTATCAATATCTCGGACACATAGTCACAAATGATGGCAGATGGGAAACAGAAGTGACAAGAATAGGAACTGACATGAGGAAAGTACTTTAAATGAAATGAGGAAAATATTAACATCTAAACAATTTACAAACAAGCTAAAAATGACAATTATAAAATGCTGCATCTGTTCTATATTAATGTATGGCTCAGAAACATGGACACTAAATAAACAATTAGAAGACAGAATTGATGCCCTTGGGATGTGGATATATAGAAGAATTGGGAGAATATGATGGAAAGATAAGAAAACCAACAAAGAGGTTCTAACAACACTTTGTATGAAGAAAGAATTATTAAATGAAATAAAGATTGGGCAAATAAAATATTTTGGACATATTAAAAGACGTGACACCTTGTTGAAGACCTTACGTGAGGGTAAAGTTGAAGGGAAGCAAGCAAGAGGTAGATAGAAATACAAGTAAGAGAGAAACATCACAATATGGACAGGTTATAGTCTAGCAGATTGCACCACCAAGGTAAAAGACAGGATGTTGGAGATCAGTTACAGCCAACATCCGTTGAAGAGATGGCACTTGATGATGATGGAAATTATTTTGGGGGATACTTATTGGCACTGAAAACTTACATTCTGATCAGTGGATACATAATCATGGATCAGTGATCTGTGGATACACAATCATGGCACAGCACTTGTGTCCTTTTTTTTATTGAAGTCAAATTCTATACTTATGTTGAATGGTCAGTTTACTTGACTGATGTGAATTTGCTGAATATTGAGTCAGTTCAGATGAATGATGTGAATTTATTTAATATTGAGTCAGTTCAGATGAATGATGTGAATTTGTTGAGTCAGTAAGAATAAGCAATAGAGTAAGAAACGAGGATACCAGAAAAAGAGTAGGAATAATGCTGTGTATAGAATACATAGAATGTTAGCAGATAAACTGGTTTGGTCACCTTATGAGAATGGACCTAAGTCAACTACCACTGAGAGCTTATAACAAACGATCAGCTGGATACAGAGCCACGGGAAGACCGAGAAAGAGATGGATCAATAACATCATCACCCTCCATAAACACACTCAGTACGACTCAGGCATCACATATGGTCTTACAGAAACTTACAGCTCCCACCACCTACGCTTAACGACAAGTGTGGATGCTATAAATCAGCTTCTACCTCGGGATAGACAATAGACAAATAGTAAGTTTAGATGAATTATGTGAATTTCTTGAATTACATAATCTGATTTGCATGTCAGAATTTTTCTTTTAAAATGTCATTTATTTTATGTATTGAAGACAGATATAAGAACAAAATTGTGTTTCCTGTGGCAACATATGGATGTGAAGCATGGACAATAAATAAAATGGTGGCCAATAGAATAACATTATTTGAATTAAAGTGCGATAGAAGAGATTTGAGAGTACCATGGACAGCAAAGAAAACAAATCAGGAGGTATTACGAACTATTAACGTCCAGGAAGACTGGCTTCTGAACACCATATTACAGAAAAAGCTAGATTTTTTTCAGTCACATTAAGAGACACGATGGTATGGAGAGAGTACTGAAGGGGTTGATAGAAGGCAACAGAGGCAACGGCTGCCCATGACGCTGTTGGACAAAAGGCATTCAAGAATGCCTGCGCATGT
Source organism: Meghimatium bilineatum (assembly GCA_034231615.1). NCBI lineage: Eukaryota > Metazoa > Mollusca > Gastropoda > Stylommatophora > Philomycidae > Meghimatium > Meghimatium bilineatum. The sequence goes on from CM067301.1 coordinate 35,700,943, forward strand.
CACTGGAAGAGGCAGGACAACTTGCTCAAGACCGCGGAGAATTCAAGAGATCCATAGGAAAGACTACGTTCTGGAAAGAATATGTCACCTGATGATGATGAAGACAGATTAGAAAATGAAGACATTTTTGTTGCTTAGCATATTATGAGATATCTATATTCTCCAAGTAATTTCCTCCCTTTATAGGGGTTTATGTGCTAGCAGCGACAAGTCGTCCTGATCTTATTGACCCAGCCCTACTTAGACCAGGGAGATTGGATATCTGTCAGTATTGTGCCATTCCTGATCAGGTGAGATTTTTGGTAGAAATTGCCTGTTCTATTTGGGCAATAGAAATTGCCTGTTCTATTTGGGCAATAGAAATTGCCTGTTCTATTTGGGCAATAGAAATTGCCTGTTCTATTTGGACAATATCACTCAGAATTTTAGAAGCTGAGAGAGATGGTAAGATGTGGAGAAGGATTTCTTGTTTATGAGATATTGGAACAGGGTAATAAAGTGTTGCTAATTACTGGAAATACACTTTCTTGTTTAGGAAAGAATATGTCACATGATTATGATGTACTGGAAATACACTTTCTTGTTTAGGAAAGAATATGTCACATGATTATGATATCATTTACTGCCTTTTCTGCCCTAGATACAAAATGGCTACTGTCATCATAAGTTTGTTAAAGATGTGCAATTCTGTTAATGTTGTGATGGCGTATGCCAGATTTGATGATCTTCACGTAATACACTGAGATTTACTAATTTACGTGCCATTTACTAAGTGACCCACACATACAACCCTACTAAAATAAATATCTCGACCCTGAACTAAAGATCAGTAATTATAGACCGATTAGGCACGTTTAATCATTTGCGGGGGAAAAATTGTCCATATTTAGTATCACATTTCATATAATAAGTTGACTCTGGGTATGTGATTAAACCACAAGATCTCCAGACATCAATAACTTTTTGGTGATAGGCCACTTTGTAACTTGAGTTATGCCGATGATATCGACCTCTTGGCTTGTTCTGAACTCCAAGAACTCATCTGAAAGTTGGAAGATGTTAGAAATGTGGCATAGAAATTATCATCGATAAAAGCAAGATATTGGAGACTAATGAAACCTAGCAAGATCCCATGAATATCCAGTTAAACTGTCACAAATTTGAAGAAGTTACCACCTTCAAATATCTCAGGTCCCAAATATGTGGTGATGGCAACTTGGGAAATGATATTAAGACTTGAGATGATAACGGCTGGTAAGGTTGAATATGATTTGGAGAAGTAAGATCAGTATTACAGTACAGATCAAGCTGTTCAGATTGCTAGTGCAAAGTAGACTTTTATACATATGTAAAAGTTGGATAATCAATGCAGACACAGAAAGAAGGATTCAGGCATTTAAAAACAAGTGCCTCAAAAGTTTGTTAAGAATTAGCTATATAAAATACTAGACAAATGAATTCTTCTGGCAGCAAATAAAAATACTTGCAGGTTGTCAAGAACCATCTTTTGGCAGTGATGAAACGGCGTAAACTTGTTTAGTTTGAACATGTAATAAGATACAACTTATTTTCAAAAAAAAAATTTGCAAGAACAGTTGAGGGTAGAGGGAGAAGAGGAGGCAAGAGAGAATCCCGGATTAAAAACATTAAGGATTGGTTTGCGGGTGATTTTTCTACACTTCTCTGAATGGCTGAGAACATATTTTTGGAGAGTTTTTTTGTCACTCCAGTGGGATGCCCTTACAACCCTGACCTGTTGTGGGTTTTATTATTATTTGCAAACACAAACTGGATTGGAATTTAAATTTTGCCCACTTTCAATTCCTTTGCTACCCAGATGAATGATGTTAGTTTTACAATCTTGATTTCTTTGTTGAAAGAGTTGCTTAGCAACGGGCTACTCAAATCGACTACAATTGTGTAAAAGACATTTGAGTCTGGCGATTGTAATCACCTATAGTGTAATAATAGTTAATAGATGTAACTGTGCTGACTTGATTGATCTGTACCATACATTTTTCATGTGTGATGTTTTTGTAGGACCATCATTATAGTCTCTTTCTGATGTGCACTGTTCTCTAGGCAGACTATTTTCTTCTCTAGACAGACTATTTTGTTCTCTAGACAGACTATTTTGTTCTCTAGACAGACTATTTTGTTCTCTAGACAGACTATTTTGTTCTCTAGACAGACTATTTTGTTCTCTAGACAGACTATTTTGGTCTCTAGACAGACTATTTTGTTCTCTAAGACTATTTTTTCTCTAGACAGACTTTTGTTCTCTAGACAGACTATTTTGGTCTCTAGACAAACTATTTTGTTCTCTAGACAGACTATTTTGTTCTCTAAGACTATTTTTTCTCTAGACAGACTATTTTGTTCCCTAGACAGACTATTGCCAATCTATTTATGTGCTGTAAAAGTAACCTATTTTCTGAATGATTCTATACTCTTGCAGACTGAACGATGTGATATTCTTATAGCACTCACTAAAAAAATGAGCCTGGCTACGGATGTTGATTTTAGTACTGTTGCGGCTGAATGCGAAAACTTCACTGGTGCTGATCTGAAAGCATTACTTTACAATGCCCAACTCAAAGTGATACATGAGCACACAGACGGTGACCTAAGCATGAATGAGGTTGTTTATATCAAAGGGGATTCTAACCAATGTGAGAATACAGTACGGAGAGCATCTATAATTAAGAACGAGTTTGGGTCAATACACGTAAGTGTACCCAAGTCCATATCATTTAGTAGCACAGGGGACAAATCATCAGTGCTAGGGGATTTACAGTCACCCAGGTGGATATCTCAATCTTCCGAACACTCTCCTCAACAGTTGAGTAACTCTTCTGGTAAAAGAACACCGAAAAATATTCATGTGTCATATAGTGGTGATAAGGAAGGTGATGTTGACCTTCACGTAGATGGCAGAAGTGATAAAAATACAGGGAACATATTTCAGTATCCAGATCCGATTGAATTGGGGTCGGGAGATAACCCACACCACGCTTCGAAAACGTCACAGAATCGTGATGAGATCGATGGTCAAGAATACAAAGTTGATGATGACAATGATTTTGTTCAATTTTCTTCTTCAATGTCAAAAGAAATTAGCACATCTTCAGAATTCTTGTCATCTACTGAAACAAAAACAGGTTTAGATTTTTCAGCAGAAGAAATACCACCAAACTTTTATCTTAATCAGTTACAGGATTCCTTATCTGTGAAGGACTCGTATGATTTAGGCGAAGTCTTAAATGATATTCCTGAGACAGAACATGCCAAAGTGGCGTCAGAGGTTGTGAAAACAAATCTTACTTCTGCTGTGTCGCAGACCAGTTTTACATACACAACTGCGGCTCAGGATCCGCACAGACCATTTCAGGATAATGATATGGTAGATACTGTTTTAGAGAATGAAAGCAGAACAGAAAGTGCTGAAATTGGAAGTGCTGATAACCAAAAGAATGGACACAACAGCAATGACCATCATTCTGCAAGGCACAAGAAAGGAAGAGGCATGAACCGCAAGCGTACAAGAGGTATACCATATGTTGTATTTTTATTTACACTGATGTAATCATCTTTCTCTTACATTACTGTGTGCACTCATCTCTTACACTAATGTATCCACTCAATTCTTACATTACTGTATCCTCTCATCTCTTATAACACTGTATCCACTCATCTTTTACAAAACATGTATTTACTCATCTTACAACACTGTATCTAATCATCAAATGTATGCCATGGCAACATTGACGAAATCAAGAGAAGAATTGCAATGGCAACATTGAAACTTCCCCAAATGAAAAATCATTGCCAAGGTACCAGCAGCATAGCCCAACAATGTTTCATCTGAACATGGATATTTCCAGTGGCAATATATGGTTGTGAGGCATGGACATTAAGTAAAACAGTAGCAGAGATAATCGCTGCTTTCGAAATGAAATGCTAAAGAAGAATTTTATTTTTACCATAGACAACTAGAAAAAACAAATCAAGAAGTGTTAAGATAATAAACGTCGAAGAGGACTGGCTCCTTAACAAAATCTAAACAAGAAAGCTGAGTTTTTTTTGGGTCATGTAAAGAAACAGCATGGAAAGATTAATAGCTGAAGACAGAGTTAACAGCAACAAGGGAAGAGGGCACCAAAGACGACGGTGTTACGTTGATATATCAGATTGTTTAAACATGTCTCTAGCTGTGATAGGTCAACTCGCTCAGAATCACAGAGTTTTAATAAAAAAACGTACGGAAAACCCTGTTCTGGATAGAATATGTCACATGATGATGATATTTAATATTGGTGTGGTTTTATTGTGTTTTAGTATATGTGTATGCGTGTAGTGGATATTTCATGTGTTCAAAACTGATTAAAAGCTTCTGTTTTTGACAGGTCTTCACAAAAACCTTATGGTTAACCATATAGGTATGACATCAGATACCCAGGACAGCTCACCATCACTGGAGAAACCTATCACTGTATTTACTTTAAAAAGTGGTCTGGCCACACTTTCTGCTGAGGATGAAGACAGGTACCTCACTATGGTAAGTGTCATTGCATACTTTTAATTTTTATAAAGATCTTTAGCCAACAAAAGCTTTATAAAATTCTTTGTTCTGAAATTCCCTCTGGTTAGCAGGATGTAGTCTGGAGAAAGGAATGCATTGTGTCATGGTTTACAGCTTTTATATCTGCTGAATTCAGCCCTACATTTATGGCTTGAAAGTGATAAATCCTAAGTGTCTGGGAACAACCCAATGCATGTAAGATATAATGGTGCAATACAGGGAAATAAACTATAAATACGTAAGGAGTCTTGCAACAAAGTACATAACACACTAAGAACGTCAACAAAAACATGACTAAAAAGTCTTCATCATGAGAAAAATGAAAAACAGAATGAATACTACGAAAGGAGAACCATAGTGTAAGAGAGGATCAAAAGCATATTATAAAGGAGAGAAGATGGGAGAAAGAATCAGAACACAGAAGATTAATACAACAATAACAGATGAAAGAAAAAAAACAAAAGCAGAAGAGCGAGTGTAATCAAAGACACGTCTTGGCTATCCACTTATGACTTCAGCATGGTACGAGGACCGCTGGCTCAGCAACCAACCAACCCGACTTCAGCATGGTACGAGGACCGCTGGCTCAGCAACCAACCAACCCGACTTCAGCATGGTCTCTTTGATCTATGGGATGCAACAGCTGACTTCACTCAAAAATTCTCCACAGTTATCTCTTATGACATACATGGCAGGCCACAATGTTACTATTCTTTGCTTCTCTTCTAGACCCTATCAACACACTGGTGAAATTTCCACTGAAGATTCAAAATTGTTGTTTACATAACATACTGGTAGCATCAGCCAAATACATGGATTATTTAAATAGTTTTACTTCCGGGGCAATAATTTAAATGCAACGAAAGATTGAAGTGTCATTATTTTATAGCATAGTCCAATATTGGACTGGATGTTTTAACAGTTGATCACAGAAGTTGTGTAGTAGCATAGACGTGTCATCAGTTGCTGTGTAGTATCATGAACCCAAGATGATCTTAAACAAACCGCTTTAAGCATGACCGATTTTGGACTGGATGTTTTAACAGATGATCGCAGAAGAAGTCTTTTTGATGTTACTGGCACTACTCTTACTCCTCTTTTATGCTTGTGTTCTCCAAAGTAAACTTAAAAAAACAATTTTCATTACTTCGTGTTTTCCTGTTAAGGAGTGCAGGAAGTCTTTTTGGCTGTGGAAATTAAGGCTTCTTCTTCTTTCCTTCCTCTTTTCCTTTGCGGGTGTCGAGGGAGATAAAATGTTCTTGTTCTCGCTTTTCTGGCAGCTTCAGATAATGTTATTTGGTGTTCGTGTAATGTCTCTTTGATGTTGTTGATCCAGTGTATTCTAGGTCTACCCTTGGCTCTTCTTTCTGCTTCTATCTTCGTATATGCATTATAAACTAATGAATCACACGGCATTCTTTCCAAATGACCAAACCATTGTATCTGTTGGTTTTGTATGTATTGTAGAATTGATATGACACCCACTCTTTCTCTTATGACATCGTTTATAATTCTGTGTCTTCTGGTCACTCTTGTGGCTTTTCTCAGACATCTCATCTCTGTTATAACCAGATGTCTAGATAAAGGCTGTTGTGTCAAAGCTGTTGCCGCAATGTGTACAGGAAGAATTTTTTATTGCAACCTCTAAAAGACAAAAATACTTATCCCAACCGTGAAATGAACCCAGGACCTCATGCTTCTGAGATCAGCATTCTAGCCATACGACCATACAATCCTCCAGAGTATATTATCTTAAATTTATATGACTGAATCTCTACTGCATCTGTCCATCTCATTTCACTTAATCCTAGTATATTTGCTTTCATCCTTTCCAGCTCTGTCTAAATGCTGTCCAATTTTCCATCCTGTCTGAGACACCAAACAGTATGGTAATGTGTTTCTACAACAAAAAGAGAAGACAATAAACAGTAATATGTTTGAACAGCACTAACAAGAAAATGATGGACTTACATCTGACATTTACTTACAAAGAATGAAAATAGACTGCCACTACATGCATTAAAATAGGTGGCATAAGAACAAGAGGAAGACCAAGAAAGACTCTTTGCAAAAGAACCATCAAAGAGTGTACGACTGTGTCTCAACAAAATGCAAAAATTACATCAGTAGAATCACATCGCTGGAACTGGATAGCTCTGGTTTCTGCTCTATACACTGTATGCAGTGCTGAAGGAACATAAACAGATAGATAGATGGACTGAAGGTTCTAATATTTCACATTCCGATGGCAATATTTCTCTTGATCTTGATTTTGCTGGCAGTATCTTGAAGTAGACTTCTTGTTCTCCATTAACATTGGTTGCGTGGTTGTTGAGGTGATCCATGAATGTTTTTGGAAAAAATGTGACGGTGATTCCCCCTTGTTGTTTGTCTGTTCAACCCAAATGTTTGTTAGTGATTTTCTGGACAATATAGGAACTGTTGATGGTAGAAGGAGAGGAGGTGGTCAGTGAAAATCATGGATTAATAACATCAGGGAATGATGTGCACATCATTTTTCTACACACCTCCGAATGGCTGAAGTTAGATGTTTGGTGGGCTTTTTGTGCTGATGTCTGCAGTGTAGCAATCCTACGACCCAGATTGTGCTGATGTCTGCAGTGTAGCAATCCTACGACCCTGATCGGTTATTGGTCTTATTATTATTATTAGGCAATACAAATAGGTTTAGTAGGTAGCCATTAATTTCTGAACAGTCTTAATAGTATACAACTCTGCAGTAGAAATTCAACCTGGCACCTTGGCTATCACAGACTGATTCTGTACCTGCAGAGTAAAGAGAGATAATTTAGTGAAAATGAGTTATGTACAAATTTAAGAATTACTTCCCCTTAGTCTGCTGCGGCCATGTGGGCATTATTCTCATGCTATACCCCCCCCCTTGTATAGCAGGTTATGGGGGGAGGGGGTGTAAATAGTAGATTTGACCTGCCATACATGCTGTGATAAGCCACTAGGAAGATGTCAGGCATGTGGTTAGGCAGGTCATCTCATAGAGGACAGAAGAAATATTTACAAATAAACTCATGGGTCATGCTAACAGGATTAGTTGAACTGAGTTCTCCATTAAAAAAAATAATCATGGGGTCTGATATAACCAAATTGGATTCATGTCTGCGGTTGAAAAGAATGTAGCTCACCATAAGAGGGACTTTTTTTATTTCAAAAAACAAGAGCAAGTTATACATCTCATGGCTCATTGGTTATATTTTATATCTCATGGCTCATTGGTTATATTTTATATCTTATAGCTCATTGGTTATATTTAGTAATTATTAATTTTTTTGGTTTAAGTTTTGTTAGAACCTCTTTGTTAATTTTCTTCTTTCTTTGAAGTTCTCTCTATTTTTTCGAGATATCCACGTCTCAAAGGCATCAATTCTGTCTTCTAGTTGTTTGTTCATTTTCCATGTTTCTGAGTCATGCTATAGAATATTCAGGACGTAGCAATCAACCCAGTATTTATTTGCTGTAGTGATTTTCTAGGCAATATAAATATGTTTAGTAGTGTGCAATTGCTTTCTGAACGGTCTGGATGCACAATTGCCTGTGGCGGGAATTGAACTCGGTAACTTGGCCGTCACAGATGCGCTCTCTACTGCGTCACACTGTTACTATGTATGTTTCTAGTGTGATTAGCAAAACTGTATTACCCTGTTCCAAGTTTTGCATATTGGATTTCAGTATTACTGCAGTGAGTACATAATATATATGGTATACCTGAAGTGTCCTGTCATCAAATCTGCATGTCATAAATCTATTTGATGTCATGTAATTTTAACATAGATTCAGAAGAGCATAGATCAAATGCCAAGACCATAGGTCAAATGCCAAGAGCATAAGTCAAATGCCAAGAGCATAGGTCAAATGCCAAGAGCATAGGTCAAATGAGTGTCCTGGTCTGTTTCTTACAGAGTTCCATTTATACAACTTCTATATAAAGCTTCAAAATTATTGTGTCGTCAGGTAAGAGAAATACAGAAAAGAGATGAGACTTTCTTTGAAGCAGTCAATTCTAAACGAAGGACTTCACTCCAACTAGAGTCCAAGCTGTCTGTCTTAATGGAGGTTGGTCAGCAGCACCTGTTAGAGGCCGCCAGGTCTATGAGACCATCGGTCTCTGCGACGGAGAGAGCCAGATATATGAAGATGTAAGTAAAGTTGATATTTTGTTTAAGATAATAACTTCTATGGTACCACAAAAAAATGGGTACCAGGGATCATGCTCTGGGAGTGGTGAGGGATGGCTCATCACTACTGCGTAATTGCTGTAGGTGACACTAGTCAGGTGGTTTCTGGTCAGCAATTGGCTAGGCAGCTGAGCACTTATGGGAAACATGTATTATGACACTGGTTCATAACTCAGATTATCTTTATCTTAATTTTTTTATTTGTTTTTTTAGTATCCAGTGGTGATCAACATGGCAGCAGGATGGCTGTGAACTTCTCTCATAAAATTGTGTTTAAATAAACTGAACTATTTTTTCCAACATGTTTTATACCGTGTGATGTGTTTCCAAGTCATGGATGTTACTATTATTCGCTAAGAATTACAATATTAACTTGTGTTTTTGTGTGTTCTTAAGCGTGCGAAGTAAAAATTCTTTAGCCTTGAATAGTGTAACTGTTCACACACCAGTCAACAGGTATCTATCTACACACCACAATGACATTCATGTTCACGATGTCACATGGTCAAGTTCACGCACCAGTCATCAAGTATCTACACACCACAATGACATTCATGTTCACGATGTCACATGGTCAAGTTCACACACCAGTCATCAAGTATCTACACACCACAATGACATTCATGTTCACGATGTCACATGGTCAAGTTCACGCACCAGTCATCAAGTATCTACACACCACAATGACTTCATGTTCACGATGTCACATGGTCAAGTTCACGCACCAGTCATCAAGTATCTACACACCACAATGACTTCATGTTCACGATGTCACATGGTCAAGTTCACGCACCAGTCATCAAGTATCTACACACCACAATGACATTCATGTTCACGATGTCACATGGTCAAGTTCACGCACCAGTCATCAAGTATCTACACACCACAATGACTTCATGTTCACGATGTCACATGGTCAAGTTCACGCACCAGTCATCAAGTATCTACACACCACAATTCTTCTTCTTCTTCTTTTGTTCACTTGAAACATGTCTATATCTGTAATTCTGTCTCCTTAATAAAACTCACTGTCTTTTGTAGTTCATACAGTGTCCCATAGAGCTTTGATTCCAGTGTTGTTTCCTCTGGCCAATATGTCTGCCTCAGCGTTTCATGCTCAGAACACTCTTTGAAGTATATGTTTGGCACTCTGTGCTGCCTGTCCACATGTACACATGGCCGTGTTGCCAATCTTGAACTTTGTATACATGTGACTGTGGAGTCGGTTGTGTCCTGTTCTGAGGCGTAGAATTATAACTTGTTCTGATCTGACACACCACAATGACACTCATGTTCACGATGTCACCTGGTCAAGTTATGCCGATAGTTATAGTTATATGTAGCACTAACAAAATGGAGAGCAAACTTCATAAAAAAAGCACAGATATAGACATGTTTCAAGTGAATGAAAGAAGAAGAAGAAGAAAAAAAAGCTCAGTTATTTTACGGGTATTAAATGTGTCTTATCACAGTATCACAAGTCTTCTGTCAGAAAATTTTGCCAAGGCGAAGAAACATCAAGTGATGTTTAACAGCAATAGTGATCACTTGGATAGAACAGGGGTGTCTTCAAGTGCTGATAGCCCCAAACTCTTGTTGCTCCAACTATTCTTCTATCTAACCCTCACTAGTGATTCATAACCGCTGTATGTGTGCAACAGCAACCAAACATCTGAAACTGCTTCTGCATTTAAAATTACTGAAGGCAGCAAATGGGATCTGTGCCCCTATCCTCTGATTTATGGACCCAATTCTGCCCAGCTTGTAAAATCTGGATGTGGCTGACTGCACAAAGGAGCTCAACTAACATGGGCCACTGGGCAGAAAGGCATCATTCATCTAGCGTTGTAGAGCGTCAAAGAGCATGGTGAGACAGTATGGCACCTTGGTCATCTACTGCACTCCGACACACACACTCAATCATCTTGACTAGTCTTGCCACTGAGACCATATGTGTAGGGGCAAGAGAGTGAGGCTGATGACATTGTGCAGCTTTCTCTCGCTTAAATCCAATTTGCATCACGCAGGTCACGGCTTTCATCACCTAAAGAACTCTCTTATGCACTGCAGCATCAACCCTAGCTCCTGGGAGACTACAGCCCTTGATTGCTCAGCTTGGCACACTCAGACCACTTCAACATCAATCCTAGCTGCTGGGAGATTACAGACCTTGATCGCACAGCTTGGCACACCCAGATCACTGCAGTATCAACCCTAGCTCCTGGGAGACTACAGCCCTTGATCGCTCAGCTTGGCACACTCAGATCACTTCAGCATCAACCCTAGTGCCTGGGAGACTACAGCGCTTGACCGCTAAGCTTGGCACATCCAGATCACTGCAGTCAATTTACAAGCGACAGAAACGGAAGGACACATCTGGAATTTCTCCTACTCTGAATCCTCTGCACTCCTGCATGCACTGCAATAGAACTTTCATGGCACCAATCGGACTCATCGGGCATCTACGAACTCACAAACCCAAACCAAATTAGACAATCACAAATGTTTTTTTATATCTACTTGTTCGCCACATATTTATTGTTTTTCATACGATGCTCATCTTCGCTCGCAAAGGAAGAACATCATTGTCTTTTGACCCAGGTTGTGATATTAGCATGTTTTTATCTGTTGATTTGCTCCATGTAATGTTATCTACAGGTTTTTATCTGTTGATTTGCTCCATGTAATGTTATCTACAGGTTTTTATCTGTTGATTTGCTCCATGTAATATCTGCAGGTTTTTATCAGTTGATTTGTTTCATGTAGTGATATCTGCAAGTTTGTTTATCAGTTGTTGAATTCTTGAATATTCTTTATGTTATCTCTTATCTCCATTGTTACTTGCTAGATACCTATCACACATTCCTGTTAGATATCTCACATGCTATACCTGTCCGTGATATCACATGTTTCCGCTATATTCTAATGTATTTTTAAGTGTTATGTCGCATGCTTTATGAGAAGAAAAACGGTGTCAAGTTTCTACACATGTTAGGTATTATACATTTATCTAACCCAACCACTAACCCTAAACGTAACCCTACCAATAGCCCTATCACTAACCCTATCTGTACCACTAACCCTAGCCCTATCACTCACCCTATCCATACCACTAATCCTAACCATTCAACTAACCTTAGCTCTACCACTAACTCTAACCATATTACTAACCGTAACACTACCCATACAATTAACCTCAACTATACAATTAACTCTAACCCAAACACTAACCCTAGCCCTACCACTAACCCAACCACTAATCCTAGCCCTACCACTAACCCTCACCATACAACAGCATTTTCTCTCTCGTTCATTCCACCTCTTTTGTTCATCTCATTTCTTTTCTTCATCTCATCTCTTTTGTTGATCTCACCTATTTCTTTTGTTCATCTGACCTCTTTTGTTCACCCTTTCTTTTGTTCATCTCACCTCTTTTGTTCATCCCACCATTTTTGTTCATCACACCTCTTTTGTTTATCTCCCCTCTTCTGTTCATCTCACCTCTTTTGTTCCTCTTGCCTCTTTCTTTTGTTCATCTCACCTCTTTTGTTCATCTCTCCTCTCTTGTTCATTCTCACTCTTTTGTTCATCTTGCCTCTTTTTTTTGTTCATCCCACCGTTTTCGTTCACCTACTTTGTTCATCTCACCTCTTTTGTTCATCCCACCTCTTTTGTTCATCTTGCCTCTTTCTTTTGTTCATCCCACATTTTTTCTTCATCTCACCTCTTTTGTTCATCCCACCTTTTTTCTTCATCTCACTTTTGTTTATCTCACCTCTTTTGTTCATCTCACCTCTTTTGTTCATCTTGCCTCTTTTTATTGTTTATCCCACTTCTTTTGTTCATCCCACCTTTTTTTGCTCATCCCACCGTTTTTTTGTTCATCTTGCCTCTTTCTTTTGTTCATCTTTCCTTTTATGTTCATTTCACCTCTTTTGTTCATCCCACCGTTTTTGTTCATCTCACCTTTTGTGTTCATCTCACCTCTTTTGTTCATCTCACCTCTTTTGTTCATCCCACCTCTTTTGTTCATCCCACCTCTTTTGTTCATCTCACCTCTTTTGTTCATCTCTCCTCTTTTGTTCATCTCACCTCTTTCTTTTGTTCATCTCACCTCTTTTGTTTATCTCACCTCATTTGTCTTGATATTCTTTTGTCTCGAACCTCCGCCTATTGTCATCTTGTGCTCCTCTGTTTCTCTCGTATAATGTGTACAAAGTGTGTGGTCTGCCGTCTTCTAATGCGAGTAAGCAGCTCTCTCGTTTTGGATTAATCCATAGTAGCTTAGAAATATACACGTCGAAAGTCAGGACTAAAATCGTATCTTTTGGGGGGGGGGGGAGTTGTGGTCGAAGACAGAGAAAACGTGTGTGTTGACTCAAGTAACGAGGCGATCAGGTGCCGTATGAGCGGATCTGGTTCAAATCCCGTTTGCTACAATATGATTTATCTTTAAATTAACTTGTCGTCATTCAACTTCTTATCTCTTCCGAATGAACATATTTCCGGTTTTCTGCTGGTTACTTCCAGAAACTAAATCATCAGTGTATCGTTGCGGGTGGCGTGAACTAGTCAAACAAATCCGACATCGGTTGAAATGTTGTTCTCTATGACATGGTTTTGCATGTCCTCATCGGACGTGTCATGGAACTTAGGAAAATATAACCGCGGATTTAATTTCTGTATATATTCTTAGGCCGGGTATGAAAAAATAAGCGTAGTTTAGGCGAGGAAAGAATATTCAGCACACGAACAATAAACAAATAAGGGCGGGGAGACAACCCTCTGGATTTTGTTCTACAACCAGGATCTGACATGCGGTGTCTCTATGGAGTTGTCACTCTTTCGAATGAGCTTTGTGGGTGAAACAAAAACTTACACTACTGCGGCCTTGTCAACGAATCAAACCTAGTGTCCCCAGTATATACTGAAGGCCTGCGCAAAGTTTACCAGATTAAAACATGTGTTTACACGAACTTTGTGGGTCCCTTTCTGATAACGGGATATTGTGAAGCCTCCCGTTTGTTCGTATTTGTACAGTATGTTAAGCTCTGTGCACAGAAGCAGCGAGTTTTAGATGGGCCGTGTATTGTACCAGTATGGGGGTTAATTGCTCTGATGTTTATTCTGTGTTTTAATTTTGTTTCGTTGTGTTTCAGATTCTCGTGTCTTTCAGTTTTTAAAACAGCTGTTATCATTGTATCATTGACATGATTGACGTTGCTCGGTGGGAAGATATAATCGTGAATCAGGCCCTGCTATTCTTCTCCGCTGTAGGGGTCTCTTCACGCCGTTTAATTGAGGCTGTCAATGCTTTATAATGATCTGTGAGACCATATTGAAATCTTTCTGCGTTTTATCAGTTTGTTACGTCAGAGATTTATACGTACGTTGCTGAAATTTAACAAACATTGACACAGCCCACCCAAGCAGTTGTCTTGGTAATCCAGCATTTCCTCATATTATTTAGTTGTTCAAAACCATTTAAACACGTTTATTTGTATGATTTTTTTTACCATTACAAAAATTGGTTTGACATTAAAAACTAGAATCAATCTATCGTTTTACGAAACTGTCTACTACCAACTTTTTGAATGTCCATCGCTGGATGATATCAGGAAAATGCTTCTCCATCCAGGGCCAGATAAATGGAACACATTATATGGAACAAAACAACAACTCACAAACACATGCATATATCACACAATGGCATTGGGTCAAAGGGCATACGCCAATGGACTTCTGGATCAGCAATCAGCCAACCAACCAACCATCTGTTTATTGTCATTTCCACTTGTGTGGTTAAGATTCCTGGATGTTGGAGTTGTCGATCTCTGGCGATTTTGGTCGTATTGGCCATGGTCGGCCCATGTCTCTTTAAGGTTTCTCTGATTGTCTCAATCCATTTAGTTCTTTGTCTTTCTCATCTTCTACGGCCAATCTCTTCTGTTGTTGTATGCACGAAGTGCTGGTTCAGACAGTTTCATTCTCATGATGTGGACAAACTATGATGTCTCTTGATGTCTCATGATGTGGACAAACCATGATGTCTCTTGATGTGTCTTGATGTCTCATGATGTGGACAAACCATGATGTTTCGTGATGTATCTTGATGTCTCTTGAGATTGTCTTTATTTCTTTCCTGATATCTTCATTTCTTCGTTGGTCTCTTCTGGTGACAATCGAATCAATATAACCTTAATAAAAATCAGGATGGACATGGTTATGTTGTTGTAGTCAGGATTAACATGGTTTTGTTGTTGATACTAATGAACAGATGATTCTGTCTTCTTCAGCGTTTGTTCTCAAAACTCTGCAGATTAGCAAGATATAGCCCGGAGAATTGAATGTGATATGCTGTAGTTTACAGCTTAGCTGTGATATATGTGCATTTTGACATGATACATCCGACTTCAGCATAGTTTCTGGGTCACTTTGGCTATATATGAGATGGGATGAACACAGCACCTCATACCTCCTGTGTCGCTATTATTTGCTCCTCTTTCAGCCCCATCAACAGGCGCAATTAACACTCTTGTTTAACACCAAGAAACGTGCACACTTACTTAGAAACTAATTTAATCAGCGCAGAAAATAACACACTAATGGGCAGATGCCCGTGCACTATAGAAAACCCCGTTTACATTTTAGGTTCTTGTTTCCAATTAGTGCCTACCGTCAAGGGAAATAATTACACAGGTAGGCACCAATTCCAAACCAGTTCCACAAGGGTTAAATATAACTATATTTAGTATTAGGGTTAGTTATGTAAAATATAACTAACCCATGACTCTAACCCTAAAAAATTAATATTTAAATTAATCTTTGATTAATTGTTGATGTGATATTGAGATTAATTAACCATAAAACACGTTGGTAGGCACTCATTGGAAACAAGAACCACATTTGATTGTATATTCTATATTATGGAACGTTTCCAAAAATGACGTTGTATTGTTTACTTCCGAAAAATAATTGTTTACTTCCGCGGCAATCAGAGTTAGTAGGGAACGCAATTAATGACGGCGGAGCACAATTCCATTCTCTGGACTAGATTGTGCTGGAAATCTAGTAAGACCATTGTCCTGCTACAAGAGATATCTAGCGGGAGTTTGAGAATGAACAATGAAGAAGGATGAATTATAAGTATTGCGAACTTGGTTCCTTTTTTGTCGCGCTTACCTCCTCCTCTCGCTACTCTCCGATGTCCTCACGCGAACAGCTCTGACTGTTGATTTTGTCTTAACAGGATTGACTTAAACCTGACTCACACCTCCGTTACAATCCTTGAAGTCTCTCGCATTCCGGTTGTCTCTGTGTCAATATATCTCCGCGTGATTGTCTCGAGTACTGTGCTCTCCCGCTGCCCTGTCACCGGATCACCGTCTAACCACAACCTATCATCTGTTCTATCAGTAACGACTTTGTTTTGCCGAGTTGTCTCCTTTGTATTACCGAGTTGTCTCCTGTCATACCAATTTGTCTCCTTTGTCTTACCGAGTTGTCTCCTTTGTCTTACCGAGTTGCCTTCTGTCTTACCGATTTGTCTCCTTGTCTTACCGATTTGTCTCCTTGTCTTACCGATTTGTCTCCTTGTCTTACCGAGTTGTCTCCTTTGTCTTACCGAGTTGCCTTCTGTCTTACCGATTTGTCTCCTTGTCTTACCGATTTGTCACCTTGTCTTACCGATCTGTCTCCTTGTCTTACCGATTTGTCTCCTTGTCTTACCGAGTTGTCTCCTTTGTCTTACCGAGTTGTCTCCTTTGTCTTACCGGGTTGTCTTCTTGTACAATATGTGAACATCTATCGCCTATAATATCAGGGACCTCCATAACGTAGTTGTTTCACCTTGTGATCAAGAGGTCGCGGGTTCGAATTCGACTTATAACGTCTTGTTTACAAAGATGATTTTTTTTCCAGAGATCGCTGAGGATTATCGCGTAAAGGCTATGAAATTATTAGCTATAATCCTGTAAATTTTAATGGTACCATCAGCAGGCCACGTTTCGTTTCGTGTAGAGGGGCAGAATTGATATGGTGAAACCCGAGTTCAATGAAGTGCATCTTCAATGCCTTTTGAGCACTTCTTGTAGAGTATGTGTATTGTGCGTACAAATCTCAATGTTGTTTGTTCAGAGAATCCATAAGGAATACCTACTGTAAAGAATATCACATGATGATGATGATTATTGTACGAACAAATGTCAATGTTGTTTGAGTCCTTGTCTTCATCATCATCAAGTGTCGGTGATCCTCGAACTTCACACTTTTCAGTCTCTGGTATCGTGAGTCTGTTTCTGTTAATTTTTGACTATACCGAGCCGTGATATTGAACTGCTTTACCATACCGAGCCGTGATATTGAACTGCTTTACCATACCGAGCCGTGATATTGAACTGCTTTACCATACCGAGCCGTGATATTGAACTGCTTTACCGTACCGAGCCGAGATGTTGAACTGCTTTACCATACCGAACCGTTATGTTGAACTGCTTTACCGTACCGAGCCGTGATATTGAACTGCTTTACCATACCGAGCCGAGATGTTGAACTGCTTTACCGTACCGAACCGTTATGTTGAACTGCTTTACCATACCGAGCCGAGATGTTGAACTGCTTTACCATACCGAGCCGTTATGTTGAACTGCTTTACCATACCGAACCGTTATGTTGAACTGCTTTACCATACCGAGCCGAGATGTTGAACTTCCCATTTAATTTATCATGTTGTTCTCTGTCACTGTTTCTTCATTCCTTTAACTTATCAGTTTCTTTATTCTTGTCACTTATCCCTGTTTCTTTATTATTGTCACTTATCCCTATTTCTTTATTCTTGTCACTTATCCCTGTTTCTTTATTATTGTCACTTATCCCTATTTCTTTATTCCTGTCACTTATCCATGTTTCTTTATTCTTGTCACTTATCACTGTTTCTTTATTCTTGTCACTTATCCCTGTTTTCTTTATTCTTGTCACTTATCCATGTTTCTTTATTCTTGTCACTTATCACTGTTTCTTTATTCTTGTCACTTATCCCTGTTTTCTTTATTCTTGTCACTTATCACTGTTTTCTTTATTTTTGTCACTGATTTCTTTATTTTTGTCATTCATCAGTTTCCTTTATTCTTTAAACTTATCAGGTTTCTTTATTCGTGTCACTTATCACTGTTTCCTTCATTCTTGTCCTTTATTGCTGTTCTCCCCCCCCCCCGAATGTTTGATAAAGGTGCAATGTTCAATATCCTGCTTCTCTCCATCATCCATTGGCAACATTTGACAGAAGACAAAAGTCAGAAATCCTGGCAAGACATGAAGTGACAATGACTTGTCCATCCATTGACATCATTTGAC
Organism: Meghimatium bilineatum; assembly: GCA_034231615.1. Lineage (NCBI taxonomy): Eukaryota > Metazoa > Mollusca > Gastropoda > Stylommatophora > Philomycidae > Meghimatium > Meghimatium bilineatum. The sequence continues at coordinate 35,719,087 of CM067301.1, forward strand.
AGAAGACAAAAGTCAGAAATCCTGGCAAGACATGAAGTGACAATGACTTGTCCATCCAGTGACATCATTTGACAGAAGACAAAAGTCAGAAATCAAGACAAGACATGAAGTGACAATGACTTGTCCATCCATTGACATCATTTGACAGAAGACAAAAGTCAGAAATCAAGACAAGACATGAAGTGACAATGACTTGTCCATCCATTGACATCATTTGACAGAAGACAAAAGTCAGAAATCCTGGCAAGACATGAAGTGACAATGACTTGTCCATCCATTGACATCATTTGACAGAAGACAAAAGTCAGAAATCAAGACAAGACATGAAGTGACAATGACTTGTCCATCCATTGACATCATTTGACAGAAGACAAAAGTCAGAAATCCTGGCAAGACATGAAGTGACAATGACTTGTCCATCCATTGACATCATTTGACAGAAGACAAAAGTCAGAAATCAAGACAAGACATGAAGTGACAATGACTTGTCCATCCATTGACATCATTTGACAGAAGACAAAAGTCAGAAATCAAGACAAGACATGAAGTGACAATGACTTGTCCATCCATTGACATCATTTGACAGAAGACAAAAGTCAGAAATCAAGACAAGACATGAAGTGACAATGACTTGTCCATCCATTGACATCATTTGACAGAAGACAAAAGTCAGAAATCAAGACAAGACATGAAGTGACAATGACTTGTCCATCCATTGACATCATTTGACAGAAGACAAAAGTCAGAAATCCTGGCAAGACATGAAGTGACAATGACTTGTCCATCCATTGACATCATTTGACAGAAGACAAAAGTCAGAAATCCTGGCAAGACATGAAGTGACAATGACTTGTCCATCCAGTGACATCATTTGACAGAAGACAAAAGTCAGAAATCAAGACAAGACATGAAGTGACAATGACTTGTCCATCCATTGACATCATTTGACAGAAGACAAAAGTCAGAAATCAAGACAAGACATGAAGTGACAATGACTTGTCCATCCATTGACATCATTTGACAGAAGACAAAAGTCAGAAATCCTGGCAAGACATGAAGTGACAATGACTTGTCCATCCATTGACATCATTTGACAGAAGACAAAAGTCAGAAATCAAGACAAGACATGAAGTGACAATGACTTGTCCATCCATTGACATCATTTGACAGAAGACAAAAGTCAGAAATCCTGGCAAGACATGAAGTGACAATGACTTGTCCATCCATTGACATCATTTGACAGAAGACAAAAGTCAGAAATCAAGACAAGACATGAAGTGACAATGACTTGTCCATCCATTGACATCATTTGACAGAAGACAAAAGTCAGAAATCAAGACAAGACATGAAGTGACAATGACTTGTCCATCCATTGACATCATTTGACAGAAGACAAAAGTCAGAAATCAAGACAAGACATGAAGTGACAATGACTTGTCCATCCATTGACATCATTTGACAGAAGACAAAAGTCAGAAATCAAGACAAGACATGAAGTGACAATGACTTGTCCATCCATTGACATCATTTGACAGAAGACAAAAGTCAGAAATCCTGGCAAGACATGAAGTGACAATGACTTGTCCATCCATTGACATCATTTGACAGAAGACAAAAGTCAGAAATCAAGACAAGACATGAAGTGACAATGACTTGTCCATCCATTGACATCATTTGACAGAAGACAAAAGTCAGAAATCAAGACAAGACATGAAGTGACAATGACTTGTCCATCCATTGACATCATTTGACAGAAGACAAAAGTCAGAAATCCTGGCAAGACATGAAGTGACAATGACTTGTCCATCCATTGACATCATTTGACAGAAGACAAAAGTCAGAAATCAAGACAAGACATGAAGTGACAATGACTTGTCCATCCATTGACATCATTTGACAGAAGACAAAAGTCAGAAATCCTGGCAAGACATGAAGTGACAATGACTTGTCCATCCATTGACATCATTTGACAGAAGACAAAAGTCAGAAATCAAGACAAGACATGAAGTGACAATGACTTGTCCATCCATTGACATCATTTGACAGAAGACAAAAGTCAGAAATCAAGACAAGACATGAAGTGACAATGACTTGTCCATCCATTGACATCATTTGACAGAAGACAAAAGTCAGAAATCAAGACAAGACATGAAGTGACAATGACTTGTCCATCCATTGACATCATTTGACAGAAGACAAAAGTCAGAAATCCTGGCAAGACATGAAGTGACAATGACTTGTTCACACATGACAGGTTGTCAGCCCCCCCCCCCCCCCCCCACCAATTTTTCTTCGTCGCCTCCTGCAGCATGTTTGGAAAGAAAAATGTGAATATTTTTTGCACCTTTGATTAGATCTGGACCAAGTTGTCACATGGGCGGTAACCAGATCCGGATTTAGACTTGATAAGGCCCTAAGCTATTTGAGATATGGGACCCTTTATAAGTTCAGATATTATATGTCGGTTCCAAATATGATTTATTGGGGGCTCCGAAGATAGTGGGGGCCGTAAGCTATAGCTTGTTTAGATTATAGGTAAATCCTGCACTGGCGGTAACAGATGGGCATTCTTAGTCGATCCAAAAATATATCAACTCTCCCTTAAAGGAAATGAACAACCTCTATTTATAGGGCTCTTCCTCCACCACAATTCTTAATAAAATCGTATTAACTGTCATGATAGTTACCCTACTATCATCTATATCTTGTATTTCTTTCTTTCTCTCTGCATCTACATCCTTGTCAGTGTGTCTGACCTGTGTGTTTTCCAATATTGGTTCATGTTTGTTTATACCCCGTCAGTCATCAAAGTATGTGAACGTTGTAAAGCATAACTCACACCTGTATTTAACTCTACAAGAGCCAAGCTGGCAAGTGCACACTTAATCAGAATATGTAACCCCGCCTCAGTATTTGATTGATATAATTCACAGCACGAAGTCTAAACCCATTTTTGTCTAGTTTGAGCAAACAGCCAAACTAAAAATGAAAGAAGTGATAATCCTTCTCTTCTTTGGCTGATTTTGGCTTGTGTTGGTCTATATAATGGCGGTAATGAAAGGGAAACAAGCGCAGTGCAGAGATGAAAAGCAGAGAATACCAATCTTTATGTTTTTAATCGGGAAAATTTTCAGTTCGTTTGATAGATAATCTTGGCTCTGATTGAGAATAATTTCAGGCCACCTTATCCTATTCTGTCACTAGCTATGCGGAAAGCATACAAACGGATTAATTCTGCATTAAACAGTCGGATTTGCACAACAAATACCAGCTTACAGACTGATTTTCTGGCCCAATGATCTCCCTTCACCACATTTAGTACAACCCAAGAGAAGAGGATTACATGAAAGGGGCGGTAATTGCGGAGATGTCTGTATGTATATAAATAGTTAATAGCGTTGAAACTTGCATGTACCCGCAAATACAGTATGAACGAAAATAGGTAGAGTGGCGTGTTAAAGATACCTAAAACAATATGTTGACTGCGAAACACAAGCGTGGACTACGTTTTGACTAAAAATCCTCCATTAGGATTTAAAAAAATATTATGTACATTTTCGGATGGCGAGGTGATTATTGATTTTCACAAAATTGTTTCAGCAGAACTGTTAATCAGCCTGACTATCGTGTCAAACTATCCAGTATTGTGTATCACATTTACTGTCATGTCAAACTGTCCAGTACTGTGTATCACATTTACTGTCATGTCAAACTATCCAGTACTGTGTATCACATTTACTGTCATGTCAAACTATCCAGTACTGTGTATCACATTTACTGTCATGTCAAACTATCCAGTACTGTGTATCACATTTACTGTCATGTCAAACTATCCAGTACTGTGTATCACATTTACTGTCATGTCAAACTATCCAGTACTGTGTATCACATTTACTGTCATGTCAAACTATCCAGTACTGTGTATCACATTTACTGTCATGTCAAACTATCCAGTACTGTGTATCACATTTACTGTCATGTCAAACTATCCAGTATTGTGTATCACCTTTACTGTCATGTCAAACTATCCAGTACTGGAAAGTATGGATAAATACATGCGAGAGTAAAAGTATGGATAAAATGAGAGATAAAAGAATGGACAAAAACACGTGAGAGGTGAAAGTGTGGATAAAAACATGTGGTGATCAGTGAAATCGTGGATTGATGAGGTGAAAATATTGATGAAATACGACAGAAGTGAGTCATCATCATCAGGTAGCATATCCTGAATAGGATGTAGCAGTCATCACAACCTTTCGAAACTTATGTCAGTCTTCCTGCTTCTGTTCTTGTTATGTTCTGGTGGTCTTTGATGTCTTACTTCCATCTTCTTCTTTTGTCTGCCTCTTGTTCGTCTCCCTGGCATCATCCCCTCGATTACGGTTTTCTCTAGGTCGTCATGGCGTTTGATATAACCAAACTATTGTAGTTTTCTGGAAAGAATCATGCTGTTTAGCCAGTTTTCTTTACATTTTCGCCAGATGGCTACATTGGTGATTTTTGTGGTCCGTGGTATTTTGAGGATTTTTCTGCAACATTTCGTTTCAAATGCGGCTATTTTATTTTTAATGTTGTTGTGAATTGTCCAGGATTCGCACCCATGTATTGCAAGGGTGTTCCATTGAGGGGGGATTGGTCTCAGTGCGTTGCACACAGATCGATGGATGCTGCAATGTATGAACAAAGTTCGTTTCATTAAATAATAATAATGTATGGTTTGTTTCGTTAAAAGCGTGAAATATTATCCCGTAAAGAACCGCTTTTAAACAAAATATCTAACTTAAACCATGGTTTATTCTTTAATGTGTGTCTGCACTCATTGAAATAAGTTGAATATACAAACTGTGCCAGATTTCATAGAGAATGTGTTTTTATTTGTACATTCATAAGTTGGTTTTCTATTTGATCATAACGAAATTGTATTTGAAAATATTTCCAGATACGAGCATTTTGTATCGTCAAGAAAAGCTGGGTTTAACAAGATTGAAGAAACGGCATCGGAGAAACGAGCAACCCTAGCATGAGATTACAGGGAACATCCGTGACTCCTATAGGATTCATCTATGGGAAATCAGTAGAAAAAAATAGACAACTTAATGTGTTTGTTACAGCAGAGTTTGTTACAACAGAGATTGTTACAGCAGAGTTTGTTACAACAGAGATTGTTACAACAGAGATTGTTACAACAGAGATTGTTACAACAGAGATTGTTACAACAGAGATTGTTACAACAGAGATTGTTACAACAGAGATTGTTACAAAGGTTACTGACAACTGTATGAATGCTTGTGAAGTTATCTATTATACAGATGTATTTGTTATGAGTGAGTTTCCTTGTTATATGGTAACAATAATCGTTGTTATATGATAACAATAACCCTTGTTATATGGTAATGATAAAAATAATCTTTGTTACATGTTCACAATAATCCTTGTTTCTAGGATAACAATAATCCTTGTTTTTAGGATAACAATAATCCTTGTTTCTAGGATAACAATAATCCTTGTTTTTAGGATTACAATAATCCTTGTTTCTAGGATAACAATAATCCTTGTTTCTAGGATAACAATAATCCTTGTTTTTAGGATTACAATAATCCTTGTTTCTAGGATAACAATAATCCTTGTTTCTAGGATTACAATAATCTTTATTATAGGATTGATTATACTGATATAATTATTCAGAGTTTTGTTCTTGTACTTTTGCAACCTTTTACCTCCAGGTATAACACAAGCGGAACATGGTAGTCTAGTGTTTAGTAGGTGTGAGTATCTTCACTTGGTTACAGAGTGCCAGGTTCGAATCCACGTCCGGACATAATTAATTTTAGACAAAAATATATTAGGGGCGTGATTTTGCTCCTAACACGACAGCTGTGAGGTCTAGCAGTGAGGTCCAGCTGTCAGTTCAGCTGTGAATGTGTACACCTGACACATAAGTTAGAGAATGTAAACACAGCAAGGAAGGGAACTGGCCACCACAACTATTCATTGCTGTGGTTTAGTACTTGATGAGACACGACCCCCTCCTCCAGTCGTCCCAGTTGTAAGTGGGTACCTGACACATGAGGTAAACACAGCATGAAAGGGAACTGGCCACCATACCTTATAGTTGCTGCGGTTTAGTGCATGAAGCATTATCTTCATCCTCGTTGGCTTCAACCTTGATGACATACCAACCATTTTATAACTTTGGCAAATGTAGCATTCAGCACTAGCCGACCAACATTGTATTAAAAGTATTTTGTGAATAGAGATTGTGTGTTTATGTTAACTATCATATGTTAACTATTATATGTTAACTATTATATGTTAACTATCATATGTTAACTATTATATGTTAACTATTATATGTGTTTATGGTAAGTATCATTGTTCGTCTTAATTCTGAATTTGTTCTTAAACTCCTGTAGAATAGTAACATTTCTTCAGCAATCTGATTCCTATGCTCAGAAATATATACAGGCAGAATATCTTCACGGTTGCCCCACAGCATCACGACGAGTTCTGTGTCTTGAGGCCAGATTTTAGTCCTTATGTTGCCAAAAAGTGGACGTTTCTGCAGTGATTTAGTGATTTTTTAATAGGTAATACGCCATCTTTAAGTTAATCATGTATATGACCTTACACCCCAAGATAATGAAGTCAGTAACCTAGGCCTTCAGTTAAATCTCTTTGTACTTGTATCTAGGCCTTCAGTTAAATCTCTGTGTACTTGTATCTAGGCCTTCAGTTAAATCTCTGTGTACTTGTATCTAGGCCTTCAGTTAAATCTCTATGTACTTGTATCTAGGCCTTCAGTTAAATCTCTGTGTACTTGTTGAATTTTACTTCTTTTTGCGATCAGTTTAACAGTTTATATAAACAGATGGGGCTGTCTCTATGAATGCAGTTGTCAACAGGTGGTGCTCACAGCTTCTCTTTCTGTTTTCACCCAGCCTTTTTTGGGGGTTAAACATTCATTCTGAAATTTCCACTAGATTTCTCAGACAGAGGGACATAGATTTATAGCAGAATCTAGTCCAGAGAGCGGAGATGAGCTGTGTTGACGTTTTATTTTATGTGTTCTACTGGTCCAAACATCCAATTTCTGCAGTAGTGTCATCTCCTTGGTCCATGTTTTTATTTTCACGTCACCAAAGACGGAACATGCGCTGGAAACCATTTTGACATGTACATTGGTAGGTTTGGACAGCTTAAGTTATGGAAGTTTTATTAAGTCACTCACTGTCTCTTGTTCACATTAGGTTAGTCTGTGTGTGTGTGGGGCTAGTGTTTAAGCTGCCCCCCCCCCAAGTATATGTTTGTGTGGGGGCTAGTGTTTAAGCTGCCCCCCCCCCCAAGTATATGTTTGTGTGGGGGCTAGTGTTTAAGCTGCCCCCCAAGTATATGTTTGTGTGGGGGCTAGTGTTTAAGCTGCCCCCCCAAGTATATGTTTACGTGGGGGCTGGTGTTTAAGCTGCCCCCCAAGTATATGTTTGTGTGGGGGCTAGTGTTTAAGCTCCCCCCCCCAAGTATATGTTTGTGTGGGGGCTAGTGTTTATGCTTCCCCCCCACCCAATTATATGTGTGTGTGGGGGCTGGTGTTTAAGCTGCCCCCCCCAAGTATATGTTTGTGTGGGGGCTATTGTGTAAGCTTCCCCCCCCCAAGTATATGTTTGTGTGGGGGCTGGTGTTTAAGCTGCCCCCCCCCCCCAAGTATATGTTTGTGTGGGGCTGGTGTTTAAGATGCCCCCCCCAAGTATATGTTTGTGTGGGGGCTAGTGTTTAAGCTCCCCCCCCCCCAAGTATATGTTTGTGTGGGGGCTAGTGTTTAAGCTTCCCCCCCCCAAGTATATGTTTGTGTGGGGGCTAGTGTTTAAGCTTCCCCCCCCCCAAGTATATGTTTGTGCCTAACAACGAGATACATAACTCGTTGTTATGTTGTTTTTTGTCTTATTTTGGTAACACTTGTACCTATTTGTGTTTATCTTGATATTTGCTCTGTGTCACTCCAGCCACTTACTTCCTGTTTATGGTTGTTACCCTACACTGGAACATTTATCCCTATATATTTGTGTGTACGCTCTTTTGTGTGTGTGTTCCCCTTTATCAGAACATTTTTCGACTTCTATTTTTAACTCTTTCACTACCAGTAACCATACACTTTGTCAATAAATATACTCAGTTGGACCATGAGCCAGTTTCTTTCAATACAGTACACTATATTTTGTTTCAAATAAAAAATTGTATGATTTTTTAAGTTATTACATTCCAATAGGTTTTTAATTTTCCAAGATTATTGAGACTAACGGGAATTGAAGATTCATTGCCCAAGGTATGCTTATTCTGTACTACATGAGAATTTTCCTTGCTGGAGAAAACGATAATGAGGCCTGGTTGTCATGTTATCTAGACTATTCAGATGTTTTTAGTGATGTCGGTCAGAAATGACAACATGTGCAAATATTAACAATCAATTCTCGTTCCATCTTAGTCTACATAGCGTAACGTAGATCCATTCGCTAGGTGAATCTCACAAACTTCAAATGTACCGGTTTCCCTCCAGAATACATCACATTGGCATCAGCATGACTGTAACAGTATTTGTAGCCTTCAAGATCTGTGACTGCTGTTGTTAGTTGTCAAGCAACCAAGTTGATCATAATCCCATTATCATTGCAATTGTTCTGTTTGCTAATAAAGTGTATTTTTTGTATTTTGTGACTTATGTTCTGATTTGGGAGTGTATGTACCTATATAATCATGTCCACTGTGTGACGTATATTCTGATTTGGGAGTGTCTGTAGCTATATAATCTTGTGATTGTAGGAGTGTATGTAGCTATATAATCTTGTGATTGTGTGACTTATGTTCTGAGTTGGGAGTGTATGAAGCTATAAAATATTGTCTTCAGAGTACACTCTTTTCTTCTGGGTTCATTCTCACACTCCTGTAGATGAGCAGGATTTAGTCCAGAAAATGAAATGTGTTGTGTCATAGTTTACAGTTTAGCTGTGATATCTGTGCTTTTTGGACTGACATACATCCAGCATAAGCTTGGAAGCATGGATTCAAGGACCCTCCTGCCCTGTGCTTAGTTATGTCAACCCCCTCACTCCCCCCATCCCATGTATCGATGTAAGTTATGGACAATCCCCATAAAGGTTTTCACAAGCGCTAACATCTTCACCATGTCACGTTGTCGAATAGGGTAGATTCCGCTTGCTTTAAAGTGACAGACACCAACCTTATTCCTCGCTGTGTTTACTTTCTCTGTTGCTTGCAAGTATGGTACCCACTTGTGCAGCGGAAATAAAACAGAAATACGTAAGGAGTGTTGCAATAAAGAACATAACACACTAACAATATCAGCAAAAGCAGATGACTTTTCGACTAAAAAGTCTTCATCAGGAGAAATACCAACAACAAATGAATGTTACAACACAAAAATCACAGTGTACAACAGAGTGATTGTACGATAAAATTCAAAAGGAACAGGGGAAACAGAGACCGCAAAACAAGGATATGTAGCAGACAAATGAAACAATAGAAGGGATAAATCATCAGTCTGGGAAGAACCTGGTTTCCTTTGAAGAGAATGAAACCAGTGCTCTTCCTCGCTGTGTTTATATTTCTTAGTTGTGCGAGTATGGTGCCCATTTGTGCAGTTGAATTTAAGGGTAAGTAACTGTCCGAGATTTGAACCCAGAACTTGAGCAGTAAGACCGTGACATCCTTCTTATATTCATTCTTTGCCAGCGTATACTTTCAAATTAAAATAAATCTTACCGCTGGGATAGTACAAGACAGACGTAGCATAACACTGTAAAAACGTCTCGTTTGCAAGAGTTTAAAAAAACCCTATTCAAAAATGGGGAAATAGACGCACGTGCGATTCACGCGAGAATCATTACCGCCATTTGGAACAGGTGCCAGCCACAGACGGCAGGAGTCAGGGGGTACAAATGATGTTTACTCAAGTAAAGGCTTCAACGATTAGTTGGTAAGAATCGTAGGAACTCATAGACTTTCTACGGAAGAAACATGAAAAGATTGAAGAGGTGGAACTTGTCCGTCGGGATCAAATTCGACTCTTCAAGAAATGACACACACACGCTGCATCATCAAAGCGAGTGTTTGTTCGAGAGAATTCTGGAAACTATTGGTTAAGGGTTTTGATTTCTGCCTCTTTGATGGAATGAGAAACAAATGGGGGATTTACCATTTAGCAAAAAATAGCAATTGGCTTATGGGAACTTTTAATGGCAGAGGTTCTCAAGTTTTCTTGAATCAGATGCACTTGGGGGTGGGGGGGGGGGCTGTCCACAAATTAAATCGACAATTTATGGCATATTTTTGACCCCTCCCTGTCAACAACTTATGAATATATGTCAGGGTTCAGGGATCTACCCCATCCTCTGCTTAATTATGTCAACAAAATGTGTAACCCCGAAACAATGTTTAGCATAGAAAGTGCAAAAAAAAAAAAATTAAAAAAAATCACCCCACATTATTTTTAAGTATCGCTAGAAAAAATATCCAAAATCACACAATTTAAATTGTAAAAAAATAATATTCTAATTCACACAATTTAAATTGTTGTATGAAATAGTGTTTTGTTGAAGTCAATTTTTAGAAAGCACCCTTTGCCTTCATCAACAACTGTCAAAATTGTTCAGATCCTCCCCCCCCCCCTCTCAATTGTTGGCATAATTTATGGACAACCTGTTGTATCTTCAGTTGTGATGTTGTAGTGATATTAGGTAAAAATGATGCAAAACTGTAATCAAACAGGCGAAAATTGGTAATGGGTAATAGAGTTTTGCTAATCACATGATACACCCATAATAACACAGACAGATCGGCGTTTCGACCACAAGGCCTTTATCAAGTACACTCTTATTCGTCGTATGTTATGATGTGTTCTTGATAAAGGCCATTTGGTCAAACCGTCAATTATATATATTATTATGTGTGTTAATCTTTTATGTTCTAATATTTTACCGTACAATTAGTGGAAGCTAATACAATAACGTTAAAAATATTTGATTGCACAGTCCCGTCACTCCTATGAAGACATAAAGAATAACGATGTTTAATTATTTAAATGCAGAGCCCTGTGACGTCTTAAATTATTGGGTTTTTTTAAAAAATATGATTGTAAAGTGCTGCCATTTCTATGCAGAAAATATCCTAGTATTTGACTGCTCATTTCTAGAAGAAAAATTAAAATCTTCAAACACAACTATTCAAATATTTGACTGAAAAGTCTATCTACTATCTATGATGTGTTCCAATACTGGTATTGTTTTGGTTATCTGTCTGATGTTATCGTTTCTAATTCTATTTCATAATGACACTCTTGAGTATTCTTCCTACATACTACACCAATTGGATAAATTCGATTCCTTGATTAGCTGGCTCTTACAGGAACGGTTTTTAATATTTTCTAAGACATGTTCTGAAAATAATATTTTTATCTATATTATTTGCTGGTATATTATATGTCTATTCGGATGAAGATCGTATGATCGAAACGTCACTTGTTGTCATCGTTTTTCTTTTTATTATAGTAAATTTTTATCATGTTTTTATTAGTAATAGTGGGTATGTGAAACTTATATTTATTCTTCTTCTTCTTCTTCTTTCTGTCCTCATGTACCTTTCGGTGTTGAGGGGATAGTGAGTGTATCGTCTTTTGTCCTTCTATTTGCCTCTTCCGCTGTTATATTTCCGAGTGTCTCTAATACACTATCTATCCACCTTTTACGAGGTCGTCCAATAGGTTGACTGTTTTCGTATCATTTGTTAAGTGTTTTCTGGATAATACTTTGCTCTTTCTGTCTGGTTATGTGGCCGAACCATTTAACTTGTAGTTTCTGGATGTATTCTATTGTTGACTTGATCCCTAATTGTTTCCTTAGTTCTTCATTCCTGATTTTGTCTCTCAAGCTAATTCCAATCATACGTCTCACACATTTCATTTCAGTGGTGTTAATCGTATGTATTGTTCTAGAATCTAATGTCCAAGTTTGACACTGATAACACAATGTTGGTAAGAAAATGGTGTTGAAAAGCGCTTTCTTTGTTTCTAGTGTAATATCTTTGTTTCTTAGTAAAGGTGTTAATTGACCAATGACCTGACAGGCCTTATTACATCTTGTGTTTATTTCTGCTTCTTGTTTGTTGTCATATCTCAATGTGCTGCCCAGATATTTGAATTCATCTACGTGTTTTAGTTGTTTATTGTTTATCTGTATGTTGATGTTCTCCTTTTCTCTTGCAATATTCATTACTTCTGTTTTGTCTATGTTGATTTTCATTCCAAATTGCGTGCCTGCTGTGTCTATTATGTTTAGGTGGTCCTGCAGGTTTTTAATGCTGTTGTGGAATAAAACCTGGTCATCTGCAAACAGCAGTTCATTTGTTTCATTAGAATTTGCTATTTTATGTTTATATGGTCCATGTATGTAATAAAAAGTAGTGGGGACACATCCCTGTTTTACTCCTTTGCTAATCACAAAGTCTTATGTGTAGTCTGCTTTAATATAGATATTAATTGTTTCATATAATTACTTTCTTATGTGTCGAATATAAATATTTTATTGAAATATTTTATTTGGCTTCTACTTCTTCATTGCGCGCAAGGGGATGTCCATAAGTAACGTCAACAATTGTCGACAAGGGTGAGGGGGGTAGGCTGACAAACATTGACACCAACAATACTGTTTGATACACCAATTAAAGTGTTGATATTATTATTTTTTTCCTAAAAATGGTAAACATGTAAATATTTCGTACTTTCTCTGTTTAAACAGGAACGGGGGTTGGAGGGGGAGGGGGGGGGTTATGCTTGATTTATGAGCAGTTTTTTCAATTGTGGGAGGTAAATAATTGACCAAAAAATTATTAACGTAATTCATGGACAGCGATGTATGGGCAGCGTTTTAGTCAATCATCAGGTCATAATATCAGAAATATATGACTACATAGTTCCATCTATACCTAAGGAATATCTGGATAACTATTTGAAAACAAAACATGATTTGACAATAAAATAATATTTGTGTCAATTTTTTACCCCCGTTAACTCACTAAGTTGTAACAAGTTACAAGAACACAGCTCCCTCTGCTTAATTGTATCCACAGACTTTGAACATCCCCCCCCCCTTTCCTCCTTACACAAATTTTGTTCCAAAATTTTTGAGACAACAACAACACAATTAAATTAAACCAATTTTTTTTTTCAAATTCTTCTAAATTGTTTTCAAATTCACATTTGTTGTAGAAACTAATTAGTATAGAAAAAAAAAGTTTAGGTTGACGTCAACTTTTATTAATCCTTTCTCTCCCCATTGTCAACAACCATTAGTGTACCATTAACCAAAAGTTTTCAGTCCAACCACCTCTCCTGTCCTTAATTGTTGATGTAATTTATGCACAGCCATGAATTTACATATCTGAACAAAATTACTCAAATATCTAACTACAAATTCGATATATTTCAAACATATTTATTCCATATTTGACTAAAACACTTCGCTGTTTGCAGTACATGGTTCCTGCTATCGATTATTTAGAACGAAGGCGGCACACCTGTTGCACATCACGAAATCTATAATCTAGCAGGTTGCCACCACAGTAAGGCTGACATCATTACTTTTACAATAATTCTTTCATTGTATGGTTCACTCAGGTATCATCCAGCACTCATTGCGAAGACGATCAAGTATTTCTCACTCGTTCTAAAAGTCTTCACGTCTGCTAGTGGAACCGGAAGTTCTGCAAGTCATTTAGGATTCTTTCATTGGCATCCACTACTTTGACTTACTGTAGTTCGCTGACGAATATCAAACGTCTCGGAAAAGTTCAGTTGTGTGGAAAAAACAAACATTATTTCTTGTCATTCGTCTGTTAAGCTTGGAACAAAAAAAATCTGTCAAAATAACTCATACAAAATTCGCTAAAGTTAATTCCCCTGATGGCATCACCTGCAACCATCCGCCATTTTCTGGCACAGGTGACGTAAACAAACCGATTGCTGATTGGCTGAATGGCACGGGGAGAGAAGCGATGTACACTCGTCGACCTTAAGTTAATGACAAAAAGTCAGGCATGAATTCTGATGGTGCATTTTCAAGAATAACATCCGCAAGTATAGAACATGAACCAACAGTTTCTTCAGACAACAGAACGGGAATGTCAGATTAGTTATATCCCTTCTTGATTAAGTTCCTACCTTCTTTTGGCACATTACTTCACTTTGATTTTCAGCCATTTTGTACTTGGTCAAATTTCCAAAAACCGAAGCAATTAGAATTTCACAGTTACCTTTTATTTATGCCAAAAAAAGACTCTCATAAATTGTACTTACAAGATATGTTTTTGTTATGTGGCCGGGTAAAAATGAAAAATTGTCGCCAAAATAAATCGAATAAGGGTGTTCTACAGTTTGGTCTGTGATATCCGATATAGCATATAATGTTGTTTCTATGCTTCACGACCAGTTACCGTGCTGTAGGAGATTAATTATCGTTCTGATCTGCTCGTTTGAATTCGTGTTAGTTTTCATCTTGGCAAGACTAAATCTAGTAATTAGTGAGCTACTTTCACGATGAAAAGATTGTCGTTGATGTAGGTTGGTTGTGAAAATAGAAGATCGACTATATATATACGGTGTACATTTCTAGAAGGTACTATGTTAATTGACAAAGTTATATTCACGAAGAATAGAAGAAAAGAGTTTCTGAGAATATCTATTGATGTCTTTATTTATAACTTACAGATCTGAGAATATTTATTGATGTCTTTATTTATAACTTACAGATCTGAGAATATTTATTGATGTCTTTATTTATAACTTACAGATCTGAGAATATCTATTGATGTCTTTATTTATAACTTATAGATCTGAGAATATCTATTGATGTCTTTATAATTTATAACTTAGCTGTGCTTATATATATATTAGAAATATATTGTGTAGCGCACGTCCCACAGGGGGGGGGGATTTGATTTTTCAGGGGGACAATACGAAAATTTGCTCGTTTAGAGCTTAAAACCAACCACCTACTGTGACTTCACTTGTATAAAAAGATTTATTATTGGTATCTCAATATGAAATATGCGTTCGTGAACCTTTTATAAGACAGGTAAGTCTGAGGTTTTGGGTGTGGTAGTAACATGTTTCGAAACAGCTTCGTATGGAATGTCCCAATAGGATTGTATTGATTTCCCTCTACAGAACCGATAACTCTAATTGCGTCGGTATGTTTCCGTGGCAATATTTAGGCTTTTTACTTAAATTAATAATGTTTGCAAATATAATTATTATTCATGAAGAACCTTGATACATAATCGTATGTATTTGCTGCATATGTATATTTCTGTGGTATCTGTGAATAAGCAAGTAAGTCAAAAAACTAGAATTTGCAGGAGAGGAAAAATAAAATTCACACTCTTATATAAATATGCACATATTCGAATATACAAAGATTTATTACACATGCGAAAAACAACAATAACGGAGATATCAGAATCTTACTTAATAGTAAATAATAGATACTCTATTGTTACTAAACAGCTACTTAAATAGATTAAGACTGGTTCCATCACCGCTCTGTTCAAATGGACAGACAGCATAGACTTCGGAACATATTCAGCAAGACTACATTACACTAAACTAGCTAAGGGAGGAACACTGGCTCACAGACACGGATACTCACAGTAATCTGTATCAGAGCACTGCAGAGCTTTCAAATACTGCAGCATTCATTAAGAAAACCTGACTTGCTGTGTAGACATGTCACATTAAGAAAACCTGACTTGCTGTGTAGACATGTCACATTAAGAAAACCTGACTTGCTGTGTAGACATGTCACATTAAGAAAACCTGACTTGCTGTGTAGACATGTCACATTAAGAAAACCTGACTTGCTTGTAGACATGTCACATTAAGAAAACCTGACTTGCTGTGTAGACATGTCACATTAAGAAAACCTGACTTGCTGTGTAGACATGTCACATTAAGAAAACCTGACTTGCTGTGTAGACATGTCACACTGTGAACTAGAAGAAGAAGCAGAAGCAGAATTTGTGTGATTTATTCATTTAAAGATCATCTCTAATCATTAATGTTCATATATTCAAATTAAAGTAACATTTATACATAGTTTATTTTTAGTTGTTGATTTATCCTATATTTATTACTTTCCGTCGTACAGTAAAATGAGTAGTGCAAGAAATAAAAAGTTCATCAGTGTGCAGAAGAATACTTAAAATTTGGGTTCATACCCGCTGTCAACGATCAAAGGTCTCCTTTTTGTCTGTTATGCCAACAATGCTTGATCAATGAATCAATGAAGAGCGATCGTCTTGAGGCGAAATTGAAGGCAAAGCATAATATGCTTATGTCATTTCAGATTTCAATTAATTTCAAACTTTTAAAGAAGAATTGTGAAAAAAGAGCATCATTAAAGTCTCTTTTACCTAAAAGAACAGGAGGAAGACCAAGATTACGATGGACACAGGATATCAAAGACCTTCTGAACATCACACTACAAGATGCTCTGCAACTCGCATCGAACAAAGGCTTACAGAGTGGAAGTAAGGACAAAGTTTTGTAAAGAACGCGTCACATAGATAGATGTTACTACCATTGTCATTAAAGTCACAAACGACCATCTATCCGCTATAAACTCTCTTGGTTGGAACGTTTTCTAACGATTTTCTAAAGGTATCAGCCGGTCAGAGTTTGAGAACCTCTGCTGTGATCCGTTAAAAATATCAAATGCACTGTGTAACATATACCTTTAGATATTTGTGACCGTTCTTTTATAAATGTTCTCTTGAGAACAACTTACGCAAGACAGAACTCTCAAAAACGCTCAATATACCCAGCGCTTTTAACAAAAACAGATTCCAAACGAACTTTTTTTCAGATTAGCTCATATTACTTCGCCCCCTTCAATGTCATTCAGTTGAACAACCTTGTCTCATGTTGAAATGTCCACACCTGTTTTGTCGCTAGAATTCTCATGAACAATATGCCTTTCTCTACGTTGAAATACTCATGGAAAACGGGAACAAATGCGCAAAAATCCATCTATGAAAATACCTCGGTACAGTGCTAAGGAATTGTTGAACCGAACAATGAAAATCATTGAAAGAATTATAAGATAACTGATAGTGTTTTCAATAATATAAAAGACACGGTCGTGTATATAGAAAACGTGAAAGCTTTGCAGCTATCAGAATAATCGTTGAAATTCCGCATTCATATACTTTATATAATTAGTTTTTCATTTAGTTCTGTATAAAATTATCATCCTTGACAAGTTCCCGATGTCACGC
The DNA here is from genome assembly GCA_034231615.1 of Meghimatium bilineatum. Taxonomy (NCBI): domain Eukaryota; kingdom Metazoa; phylum Mollusca; class Gastropoda; order Stylommatophora; family Philomycidae; genus Meghimatium; species Meghimatium bilineatum. The sequence continues at coordinate 35,736,421 of CM067301.1, forward strand.
GGGACTCAAGTAGAGGTGTTTGAAACCTGTTTTTTTTTTTATAGAAGGGACCTATGAAAAGCTTTTCAACTCATGAAAGATTACTCAAACGTGAACTAATATTATGACTTCTTTAGATAACTCTGTAGTTGTGTGAAATGTATAAAAAATGTTTCACTGATTCCCGTGTTCACTGTACAGTGGAGGTGAGATCGCTGCCTTTTTAATCTGCTGTTTACAGACAAAAGATATTTTGTGCACAACGAAGGATATAAAACACAAATTATGGCAGTTTTATAAAAGACGACAGTTAACCAAGTCTAGGTTTTCACCAAAAGCCTTTTGTTAAACACTGAAAGCAGGAAAAAATCACAATAAAATTAATAAGTGAAAAAAGAAAAGAAAAAACTCTCCGCTATTAGTTATTAGAATTGAATATACATTTGGCTGGATTGACGTAAAGATAACGAAGGTTAGGGAGTGATTATGTTTTCTGGGTTTAGCATTCATATCTGATCAGAATTTTCCGTGTGGCAACCGGGTCATAAACTTTTAGTTCAGGGAGCAAGTAATAGGGTTACTGTCTTATTTTCATATATGTTGTAGGAGGTGATGAAGGAAAGTTGGGGGGGGGGTGGATGTTGTGAATAGGCTGGAAACATGTCATTTGTGAAAACAATCATAATTGTCACATCTAGTCTCAGTTTCTTACCTGTCAAATCTAGTCTCAGTTTCTTACCTGTCACATCTAGTCTCAGTTTCTTACCTGTCACATCTAGTCTCAGTTTCTTACCTGTCACATCTATTTTAGTTTCTTACCTGTCACATCTAGTCTCAGTTTCTTACCTATCACATCTATTTTAGTTTCTTACCTGTCACATCTATTTTAGTTTCTTACCAGTCAAATCTAGTCTCAGATTCTTACCTGTCACATCTAGTCTCAGTTTCTTACCTGTCAAATCTAGTTTCAGCTTCTTACCTGTTACATCTAGCCTCAATGTCTATCAGCCAACTCCTTCCTATAACTTCCTTAGTCGCCTCCTACGACATGCATGGAAAGTAAACAGTGTTGCTATTCTTTGCTCCCGTCCCGGACCCCGGCAACACACTATCGCTGCAGGAGTTTGAGTTGGAACGCAGAAGAAGAATGAAGTTCAATGGCGAACAGCAAAAACAGGATAAATCAGTGGGAACACGGAGACCGGAAGAGAAGACGAAGATATCATAGAAAAGAAACTAGCCAATCAAAAGAATAGATATATAAAAGCAAGGAAAGGAAACTAGCCAATCAGCTTGTCTTGTATAGATGTCGCTGATAGACAACCATGTAACAGATATGTTTGGAGAGGATATTGGACTTCATCAGCAATCACTTTCTGAGAACTTTGTGCAAGCGAAATTTCTGTGTTTTGTCATACTGTCCTGGTTTCAGCGTCATTTGAATGCGTCTTAATGCCAGATAACGACAAGTCTGAATAGAAACTCCTCGTCGTGAAAAGCCATGCAAATGGAAGACGATGAATTCTGACAGCATCCGGTTTTCAGTGCGCATGTACTGCACTGGCTATAACAATGGACAATCATTTACTGGTCAATGAAAATCATTTACCCAAATTTGAATCAAACCAAGTCTGGTTGCAACTATTGCTTAATATTCTGCATAGTTGAAATGCATTTTAAAGTAGTGTCGTGACAGATGGCGTAGTCGATGATGACTCTACATAGCTCTTAATCGTTAGTATTGATTATCACTTTCACTGTTAAAGTGGGAGGGGGGGCGGGTCCGTAATTCGAGTGAATAAAGTTGGGCCAAGTTTGACCCCCCCCCCCATATCAACAAACTATCAAGAAACCAATGACTTCACCACCTGTTTATTTATGTTAAATTTTGCCCCCCCCCCTCCCCCAACCAAAAGAAAAATCCGCTGTGCAGAAAAAGTATTTAAAAATGGCACGTTTTTTTGTCAGAATAAAATATCAAGTTGAAATTCACACAATTTAATTGAATAATTTACTTATGTATTTATTTGATTTACTCGGTATATCATGAACTTGTTTATTGGCGGTAACTTTTATCAACTCCCGTCCATTTTCCACGTCGTCAAAAATGTAAACAAATTTCAGATATCCCCCCCCCCCACACACACACATCCCATTAATTGTTGACGTAATTTATGATCAGGCCTGATTTATTTTATACCACTTCCCACTTCCGTTCATAATTCTGCTATCTTTATTTCACTATTCCCCTATTTCATACACTTCCCCTATTCCCCTATTTCATACACGTGATTTAGTTAGTTGATGTATGGGTGACTAGTGATTTAGTTAGTTGATGTATAGGTGACTAGTGATTTAGTTAGTTGGTGTATAGGTGGCTAGTGATTTAGTTAGTTGATGTATAGGTGACTAGTGATTTAGTTAGTTGGTGTATGGGTGGTTAGTGATTTAGTTAGTTGATGTATGGGTGACTAGTGATTTAGTTAGTTGATGTATAGGTGACTAGTGATTTAGTTTGTTGATGTATGGGTGACTAGTGATTTAGTTAGTTGATGTATAGGTGACTAGTGATTTAGTTAGTTGATGTATAGGTGACTAGTGATTTAGTTAGTTGGTGTATGGGTGGTTAGTGATTTAGTTAGTTGGTGTATGGGTGGTTAGTAATTTAGTTAGTTGGTGTATGGGTGGTTAGTGATTTAGTTAGTTGGTGTATGGGTGGTTAGTGATTTAGTTAGTTGGTGTATGGGTGACTAGTGATTTAGTTAGTTGGTGTATGGGTGGTTAGTGATTTAGTTAGTTGATGTATGGGTGGCTAGTGATTTAGTTTGTTGGTGTATGGGTGGCTAGTGATTTAGTTTGTATATTTGGTTGGTTTGTTAGGTTGTTAATTCATCAGTTTGTTGGTTGGTTACCGGTTTTGTAATCTTGATTAAAGAAGTCTCAGGAACAAGCTTACAAACTTATAGCACACAAGAAGACCATCTCCAGAGAGCTCTTCCACCCCTGACTCCAAAAGGAAAATAAGAGCCACAACGTATAGATAGATAGACAGGCAGACAGACAGGCAAGCAAGCAGGCAGACAGACAAACAGATGAACAGACAGGCAGGCTGGTTGGTTGATTGGTTGGTGGGTAGGTTAATCAATTAGTAATTGATTTAATTAGTTAGTGGGTTGATTGGATAGTAGATTAGTTATTTAGTGGGTTGATAGGTTGGTTGGTTAGTGGATTGAATGTAAATGTGTTTTTGTAAATGTGTTTATTGGTGATAGGTTATTTAGTTAGATAATTAGGCTGTTGATTAGTGGGTAGGTGAATTAGTTACTTATCTAATCGGTTGTTTGTTTAGTTAGGGAGTTTATTCGTTGGTTTTTTGATGAGGTGGGTTAGTTAGTAAGTTGATTGGGTAGAGGATAGATTAGTTAGTTGGTTAGTTTGTTAGCGGGTTGATTGGTTCGTGGTGTTGATTAATTAGTTAGCTAGTTAGTTTGGTAATTGATTAACCTTCGGTTAATTACTTCGCTAAGTGATTATTTAGTTGGTTAGTTACTTTGCTAATTTGTTAGTTAATTGGTTAACTAAATTTGTTAATTTATTAATTAGGCGTTTAGTTAGTTAATGTGTTGGATAGATAGTTTGTTAATATGTTAGTCAGCTGGCCAGTTAGTTTGCTAATTTGTTAGTTAGCTTGTTAATTAGTTTATTAATTAGTTAGTTAGTTAGTTAGTTAGTTAGTTAGTTAGTTAGTTAATCACATACAACAATAGTGACATTAACATACACAAAAATTGCAACATGACATACACCAATGGTGATATTACCACATACTAAAATATCGACAAAATCACATACAACAACAGTAACATCATATACAACAATAGTGACAGTATCGCCTACAACAATATTGACATTATTACATACAACAATAGTGACAGTATCGCCTACAACAATATTGACATTATTACATACAACAATAGTGACAGTATCGCCTACAACAATATTGACATTATTACATACAACAATAGTGACAGTATCGCCTACAACAATATTGACATTATTACATACAACAATAGTGACAGTATCGCCTACAACAATATTGACATTATTATATACAACAATAGTGACAGTATTTCATACAACAGTTGTATGATCGATATTTCTAAAAGTATGGAATCTTACATAATATTCCTGAATAAAACTGACTCACACTCCGGTTCTACATCTTTCTTCACATCAATATCCTGTCCTCCACTTATCCTCGCATTCTCATACCCTTTTCCTACAAGAAGAATTGAATCAAAGCCAGCCTCCGTTTTGTCAATTTGCAGTGTCTTCCTGGCAATGGTAGCAAGTTAACCAGATTCATGCCGAGGTTGCGATCTGTTTGTGGGTTTCCCAAATCAAATTTGGGGTTCCTAGTCGCCCAAATTACTCCCTTTTCTCGCCTTGTTAAGCAGGCAAAACTTTGCCTTTAGCAGAAACTTTCCTTGTCTACGCCTGGGAGACACAGCCTTCATAGGACCTCATTACCATCAGACACAAGCCGACACAAGTACTTGGCTTAGATCCTTGGTTTAGCGTTCTACAGTCTTCTAGTTTTCGTCTGGCTGCTTTAAGAATGAGCTACAATTGTCGTACATTATCGCTGGCTTCTTTCCCCCACTTTAATTCTGGTGTCGCGAGAGTTAATGCGTGCGGGCCTCGTGCTCAACAGCGCGTGTGAACATCTTCCGTGTTGGAAACTGTTTGAGCAGGGGGGAAGGTTCGAGAGTGATTTGGATGAGTTTATAAATTGGGCTGTTGAAATGCTCCCCCGAGTGGTTTGTGTTTTAATGGACGAAAATGAGCTAGATAATTGCATCTAAATAGCCTTGTACGACTTTTTCTCCTCACTGCTGTTGGAGTGTTACATTTGAGATATGATAATTGTCCCAATCGTTCTTATGTCCCCTAAGATCACGTCCCCTGTAGTGTTAACACGGTGTTACTCCCCCTGACAGGGAAGCTTATTCAAGTCATGAAAACAGCGCTGCAGTTAGAATCCGGTTTCACGGTTTGAAATTTCTTCACTACAAGACGCCATCACAACAAATGGTCCCAAAAAAATTACATTAATTTCTTGTTATTCTATTACATGCGGATATAAGGGTGACATTTGAAAAAAAAAGTGAAATTTTATGTATAAAAGTTTTTTTAGTAAGGCGCCCGTGTAACAACCGTGGTCTGAATTTTTAATAAGGCGCTCGTGTAGCAACCATGGTCTGAATTTTTAGTACGGCGCCCGTGTAGCAACCGTAGTCTGAACTTTTATTAAGGCGCCCGTGTAGCAACCGTGATCTGAACTTTTAGTAAGGCGCCCGTGTAGCAACCATAGTATGAATTTTAGTAAGGCGCCCGTGTAGCAACCATGGTCTGAACTTCTAGCTAGTGTACAAAGAAAGTAGTTACTGACTTCTTTTCCATGCAAGTCGTTGGAGGCGACTAAGGAAAGTTGGTGGGATAGACTGACAACCTATAACAACCTGAGACAACCTGTGACAACCTGTCAAATGGGAAAATTTTCTATTACTGCATGTCATGCCTTAATTTCTTATGTTTTTGTCTTGTATTCAATAGTTAAATAAATGTGAACATAAGGATAACACGTGGACAAGATAGAGAGAAATGTGGACATAAGGATAACACGTGGACAAGATAGATAGATGACATATGACATAACGCATTCCGATCTTCACACTACATCCTGCTAATCTGCAGGAGTTTGAGAACGAACGCAGAAGTAGGTAGCCAGAAGACTTCACATCTCAGCGTTATTTAATTGGGCTAATGGGGCAAACAAGACGACCACGCAACGTATTCCCATTCCCTAAACTACATCCTGTTGTCAATCTAGTAAAACAATTGTCCTGATACAAGAAATCCGGTGGGATTTTGAGAATGAACAGGAAAGGAAAAAAGTATGCAAACATCCATAGACCTGAACATATATAAAGTTAGTTTTGTTTTTATCCATGCTATCTACTTTTGAGCACACAGTCCATATTGTTCTGAACATACCCTCCAATAACGAAACTGGACGCAGGTCTTGGGTTGAACACTATAAAATGTGTTTTCTTTTGAATGAATACTTTCAATTTTTTTTAAAATCAAGAACAATCATACAGCATACGGGAGTTGAACTAGATCCACTCAGATGGCACCCGCTCGCCTTGCAACTTGAGTCAGCACGTTGTCTGTCTTGGGCCACACAGCTTCCTTAAAATAGATTTAGCTATTTTTAACAGCCAAGCTATTTTTTATCGTTGGCTGAACTTGTGTGATGTCTTTGGTGTTAATGAAACTGAACGTATAGATTAGATGTGTGTGTAGGTATAGTTTTATTTCCAAGTTTTGTCTCTGGTATAAATGAAAATGTGTATAGACAGACAGGTGTAGTTTTGCTTCAAGTGTTGTTTCTTTGGGTCGATGCCTACTACACTATAGACCATGACCAGAATTGGAGAAAGGAATATCTGAACATTTACCTGTAATGGGGATTCGGTTAATTGGAATTCGGATAATCGAATTTCTACTGCAAATATACACATCGGTTTTTAGAAGAAACAGAATTCTACGCATCAGAACAGGACACAACCGACTCCGCAGTCACATGTATACAAAGTTCAAGATTGGCAACACGGCCATGTGTACATGTGGACAGGCAGCACAGAGTGCCAAACATATACTTCAAGAGTGTTCTGAGCATGAAACGCTGAGGCAGACATATTGGCCAGAGGAAACAACACTGGAATCAAAGCTCTATGGGATACTGTATGAACTACAAAAGACAGTGAGTTTTATTAAGGAGACAGAATTACAGATATAGACATGTTTCAAGTGAACGAAAGAAGAAGAAGAAGAAACAGAGGGTGTACTGATGCAATATTTATTCTGAAACAGTTGGCAGAGAAGTCAATATAATACAGCCAAAACGTATGTATATCCTTCATAGATCAAGAGAAAGCATGTGACCAAGTAAACAGACCCTAGGGAACATTAAAAATTTATGGAGTACAACAACATTTAATTAACGTCTGTAGAATTCTCTATAACAACAGCAGCTACACTGTAAGAACAGCAGCAGGCTACACAGAGGACTTTGTGAATAGCACAGGAGTAAAACAGGGATGTGTATTATCCCCACTACTTTTTATTACATACATGGACCATATAAACAAAACAGCAAATTCTAATGAAGCAAATGAACTGCTTTTTTGCAGATGACCAGGTTTTATTCCACAACAGCATTAAAAACCTGCAAGACCACCTAAATATAATAGACGCAGCAGGCAAGCAATTTGGAATGAAAATCAACATAGACAAAACAGAAGTAATGAATATTGCAAGAGAAAAGGAGAACATCAACATACAGATAAATAATCAACAACTAAAACAAGTAGATGAATTCAAATATCTGGGCAGCACATTGAGATATGACAACAAACAAGAAGCAGAAATAAACGCAAGATGTAATAAGGCCTGTCAGGTCATTGGTCAATTAACACCTTTACTAAGAAACAAAGATATTACACTAGAAACAAAGAAAGCACTTTTCAACACCATTTTCTTACCAACATTGTGTTATCAGTGTCAAACTTGGACATTAGATTCTAGAACAATTCATAAGAGTAACACCACTGAAATGAAATGTGTGAGACGTATGATTGGAGTTAGCTTGAGAGACAAAATCAGGAATGAAGCACTAAGGAAACAATTAGGGATCAAGTCAACAATAGAATACATCCAGAAACAACAAGTTAAATGGTACGGCCACATAACCAGACAGAAAGATCTAAGTATTATCCAAAAAACACTTAACAAACGGTACGAAAACAGTCGACCTATTGGACGACCTCGTAAAAGGTGGATAGATAGTGTACTAGAGACAGAAATATAACAGCAGAAGAGGCTAATAGAAGGACAACAGACCGTACACTCACTCTCCTCTCACCACCGAAAGTTATATGAGGACAGAAAAAAGAATAAGAAGTTGAAAAAGAAATTAACTAAATAAAGTCAACATCCAAATTCAAATCCATAAAACGTACACACACAGACACGTGGCCAGCATCGTATCTATAAAAATATACACACACAGAAAAGTGGCCAGCATCTTATCTATAAAAATATACACACACAGACACGTGGCCAGCATCTTATCTATAAAATATACACACACAGACAAGTGGCAAGCACCCTATCTGTAAAAATATTCACACAAAGGCAAATGAGAAATACCTTATCTATAACAATATTCACACAAAGGCAAATGAGAAATACCTTATCTATAAAAATATTCACACAAAGGCAAATGAGAAATACCTTATCTATAAAAATATTCACACAAAGACAAATGAGAAATACCTTATCTATACAAATCTATACACAAAGACAAGTGGCCAGCACCTTATCTTTAAAGATATACACACAAAGGCAAATGAGAAATACTTTATCCATAAAACTAACACACAAAGACAGATGACAAACACCGTACACATAAAACTAACACACAAAGACAGATGACAAACACCGTACACATAAAACTAACACACAAAGACAGATGACAAACACCGTACACATAAAACTAACACACAAAGACAGATGACAAACACCGTACACATAAAACTAACACACAAAGACAGATGACAAACACCGTACACATAAAACTAACACACAAAGACAGATGACAAACACCGTACACATAAAACTAACACACAAAGACAGATGACAAACACCGTACACATAAAACTAACACACAAAGACAGATGACAAACACCGTACACATAAAACCGTCACGTGAAGACAGTTACTAAAAAAGAAGAAACATTTCTGGAAAACGAAACACATCAATCAGTTGAAGATATTTCCAATATTTTTACAGCAATCAATTACCTGAAGAAAACATCTAGCACGCAGTACCCCCTAGGTTAGCTTTGTTCTAGTCGTCAAACAGTTCACATGCGAAAAATTGAACTCCCTAAATCTCTTCCCCCATATTTCCTTTCCTAACAAATGAATATTTCCTTCTTTCTCTCTTCCTTTGGTACAGCATAATAGGAAAAAATTGCACGTTTTCTAGAGTTTCCTCTTTATTCCCGATTATTTTTTGTATTACCGATTTCTACTATAATAAATCTTTAATTTGTTCATTACAAATTATTTGATGTGGATAGCACCAAGTCTTTTATAATTTGGATTTCCCCTTTACCAGGGGACACAATCCGCTCAAATTACGCTTTCTGCAAATAACAATACCAGCAAAAGGTTTTGCGAACGCCTTCAGGGTCCGGATGAATAGCGCACTCTATTACTGGCACAAACGATGGCGGATTCAATCTAGCTTCGATTTTCATTGAATATCCTTCCATCGGCGTGTCGCACGTGAATTGCGAGTGATTCTTCAGCCTTTCTGCCTCATTTCCTGGAAGAACAGGAGTTCCTGAATGCACTATTGTTCTGGTCTACTATATACTACGTCACCGTTCACCCCTCCGCCCTTCTTTTCTCTTGTATTTCCACTAGAGAAAATACTCCAACCCCCACCTTTACGTCATTGCGTGTCCTGGGTCCTACATATCGCCTTCATACAAAAATCCATTCGACTGTACTGTTCAATCTATTCTTGTCCAGACCCCGTTCGGAAATTAGACATGAGTCTAATCAAAGAGGCTTTTATAAAGCTTATAGTGGGGACAGCTTGGCTTGACAATAACACAAGCCAATAACTTCATGCATTGGGCGTGTGAATAACACGTTTTTGTAGACTGACAGAAATAGACAAAAAAATAACTCGACAAAATAGATTTGATTCTGTCCTCGTCTTCAGCTACGACCACACCAACCACTATTAGCAACCAAGCTATTCGTTATTATCAAGTGCCGTCTCCGCAAAGAAGGTTTACTGCAACGGAACTCCAACATGCGCTGTCACTTTCTGTGGTGATACACTCTGCTAGACATGTCCATTGTGTGATGTTACTCTCCCACTTGTATCTCTGCCTAACTCTTGCTTGCTTCCCTATGACTTTACCCTCAAGTAAGGTCTTCAATAGGGTGTCATGTCTTTCAACGTGTCCAAATTATTTTATTGTCTCAGACTTCTTCTTCTGCGTTCGTTCTCAAACTCCTGCAGATTAGCAGGATGTAGTCCAGAGAAAGGAATGCGCTGTGTCATGGTTTACAGCATTGCTGCGATATTGTCTCTGACTTGATATTATTGTCGTTTAATAATTCTCTTTTCATACGAAGTGTTTGTTAGAAGCTCTTTGTTCATTTTATTCTCTTTCCATGACATTCTTACTATTCTTCTACACATATTTATATCTCAGAGGCATCAGTTCTGTCTTCTAGTTGTTAGTTTATTGTCCATATTGTTCAGGCTCGTAGATTAAGGCGGGGTGGTGCCCTTCCCTTTACCAATTCTAACATGACTATTAGCACTAGGAACTTGATCAAAAGGTCAATATAAAAAAAAACACCCTCCTTAGTAATATTCCGCAATAAGGTCTTGAAATGTCCCGCCAAACAGTGAAACACACAAAATGTCCCGCCAAACAGTGAAACACACAAAATGTCCCGTCAAACAGTGAAATACACAAAATGTCCCGCCAAACAGTGAAACACACAAAATGTCCCGCCAAACAGTGAAACACACAAAATGTCCCGTCAAACAGTGAAATACACAAAATGTCCCGCCAAACAGTGAAACACACAAAATGTCCCGCCAAACAGTGAAACACACAAAATGTCCCGCCAAACAGTGAAACACACAAAATGTCACGCTGTCTGTCTGTCTGTCTGTCTGTCTGTCTGTCTGTCTGTCTGTCTGTCTGTCTGTCTGTCTATCTATCTATATTCTTCATGTAACAATCTAATTGGTGTCTGTCTGCTTTTGCCGTAATGCATCGCAGGTTTGAATGACGACCGGTTTTCGATATGACACGTTTGGTCGCTTGATATGGAATTATGACGCCGCAAAACGTTTGTAACTCCTTTAATCCACCTTCTTCTTGGTCGTCCTCTGTTTCTTGTTGTTTCATGTCTCTCATTGTATGCTCTTGCTGCTTGCTAATACGGGTTCACTTTCAATACGTGGCCGAACCGTTTCCGTCTCTGGTTTGCAATATAAAATATTTATGATATATAGAATAAAAGGTCTCAATTGTTTCCAAATTATCCATTGTGTCTTTGTGATGTATACAATAAGTTTCCATGGAGTATACGACCCGTCACGACAGCCTCATTAGCCTTCTAAACCTCTCAGCCAATTTATAAATGTAATCAGCTGTGCCAGCTTTATTTCACCCCAAGAAATAACAGTGGTATGAAATGATCGTATTATATGGAGCAGTGGTCCTCAACATGTACAACTTGTGATACACACATGAAATAATTATGAAAGATCGTCGTCTACAAACAAGTTGACGCAGATAGCATGCAGATATGCTGAATGACAGAATATAGAGAACTCCAGACTGGATGCAGATATGCTGAATGACAGAATATAGAGAACTCCAGACTGGATGCAGAAATGCTGAATGACAGAATATAGAGAACTCCAGACTGGATGCAGATATGCTGAATGACAGAATATAGAGAACTCCAGACTGAATGCAGATATGCTGAATGACAGAATAAAGAGAACTCCAGACTGGATGCAGATAGGCTGAATGACAGAATATAGAGAACTCCAGACTGGATGCAGATATGCTGAATGACAGAATATAGAGAACTCCATACTGGATGCAGATATGCTGAATGACAGAATATATAGAACTCCAGACTGGATGCAGATATGCTGAATGACAATGACAGAATATAGAGAACTCCAGACTGGATGCAGATAGGGTGAATGACAGAATATAGAGAACTCCAGACTGAATGCAGATAGGTTAAATGACAGAATATAGAGAACTCCAGACTGAATGCAGATATGCTGAATGACAGAATATAGAGAACTCCAGACTGGATGCAGATATGCTGAATGACAGAATATATAGAACTCAAGACTGGATGCAGATATGCTGAATGACAGAATATAGATAACTCCAGACTGGATGCAGATATGCTGAATGACAGATTATAGAAAACTCCAGACTGGATGCAGATATGCTGAATGACAGAATATAGAGAACTCCAGACATGATGCAGATATGCTGAATGACAGAATATAGAGAACTCCAGACTGGATGCAGATAGGGTGAATGACAGAATATAGAGAACTCCAGACTGAATGCAGATAGGCTAAATGACAGAATATAGAGAACTCCAGACTGAATGCAGATATGCTGAATGACAGAATATAGAGAACTCCAGACTGGATGCAGATATGCTGAATGACAGAATATATAGAACTCCAGACTGGATGCAGATATGCTGAATGACAGAATATAGAGAACTCCAGACTGGATGCAGATATGCTGAATGACAGAATATAGAGAACTCCAGACTGGATGCAGATATGATGAATGACAGAATATAGAGAACTCCAGACTGGATGCAGATAGGGTGAATGACAGAATATAGAGAACTCCAGACTGAATGCAGATAGGCTAAATGACAGAATATAGAGAACTCCAGACTAGATGCAGATATGCTGAATGACAGAATATAGAGAACTCCAGACTTGATGCAGATATGCTGAATGACAGAATATAGAGAACTCCAGACTGGATGCAGATAGGGTGAATGACAGAATATAGAGAACTCCAGACTGAATGCAGATAGGCTAAATGACAGAATATAGAGAACTCCAGACTGGATGCAGATATGCTGAATGACAGAATATAGAGAACTCCAGACTGGATGCAGATAGGGTGAATGACAGATTATAGAGAACTCCAGACTGGATGCAGATAGGCTAAATGACAGAATATAGAGAACTCCAGACTGAATGCAGATAGGCTAAATGACAGAATATAGAGAACTCCAGACTGGATGCAGATAGGCTGAATGGCAGAAGACACGTTTTAACGATACTCTTAAGACATCATTGATTCACTTAAAAATAGACACATACTCATAGGAGAGTCTTGCAGAAGACAGATCCAACTGACGTTGCAGAAACAAGAGTACTGCCGCAGTTGTAGAGAATCTGAGACATCGTGTAGCGCAACGAAAACGTGCTAGAATAAAGGCAAGAACTACTCACTATCCCACAGACGTCTGCCACACATGCCCAGAGTGTGGTAAACAATTCCAGGTACAGATATGACTCATTAGCCACAGTCGGGAACGTCTTCCTTATCATCATCTTCATCATCAACACCATCTTCATCATCAACATCATCTTCATCATCAACACCATCTTCATCATCAACACCATCTTCATCATCATCACAATCTTCATCATCATCATCCCAGTAGAGATGAATGGCTATGATCGACTACAACAAAAGTGAATATCTGATGACGCAATTGATATCGTTCTTTAAATAGTCTCCTCAAAATCTCCTCGTCTGATAATGTAGCCAAAAAATATGGACTTTTTTCTGATGTTGATAAGTAATTTCCTTTCAGTGTCAGTCTCCTTTCAATGTCAGATAAGTCTTTTCCATTCAGTGTCAAATAGGTAATTTTCTTTCAGTGTCAATCTACTTTCATACTCCACACGCATTAGATCTAGCCGCTATCGACAAATGATTACAAATGTTTGAACTTTGTGCATCCGTCATAGGTACATTCATTGCCGGAGAACATGAGAACATAAAACATTTTCGGCGCGCGCCACCCGTTTCCATTTGAGCCAAACTATAACTAAGCTAAAATTCCTTATTCTACGTGATGTACCATATACGTTACAGGAAAAGCATAGAGTACGGAGTTATCCATTTGTATATATAGATATAATTGATCCAACTAAGACACATGTCTGTGTGATCACTATTCAAGTATATATATATATATATAAATGGATAAGATCAGTAGTCCGTTTTTGTCGTTTTCAATGCGTTCCTTCTTTTGATAATGCAGACGAATGAAAATTTTCAAACTTATTGAAAATTATACGAAGGAGACGCTGGCGCTAACAAAATTTCCATGTGTCCGGCAGAAGGTGACCAATGATACGATTGGTTGACCATTGACCCTCTGGCCGTGGCACACAGTTCCAACACATAATGTCAACATTTGTCCGTAACGGTTAGACCTATAAATTAATATTATTGAATTTGAATCGACTTTCAACCAGTTTCATTAAAAATGTTTACTATTCATTCAGATGTTAAGTAATGTAACTATATCCCCCATAGTCTGAATGAGAGAACTTAAAAGTTGATAATTACTGTCCAAAGCTATATAAATCGAGTATTGATGTAATAAACTCTCTTGACCTTAACCTTCATACGTAACTACCCTGAAATTCCTAGCAACATTACAAGCTTTTTGTATAAATAATATTTTGTACACTTAAACGTGTCGTCGTGGTGTTGTGGAATAAACTATGAGTTTGACGTGGCTGACTGTTGTGTTTGGTGTTCAATATAAAAAAATAACACAGTCGGCGTTACATTATAAGTTTAAATATTCGAGTCTTTTGGTTTATTTTTTCTTTAATCTTATCTGGAAACAGAAACATATCAAGGTCACCGCTACATTATAAAAACATTTGCATCTTTTCTACTTTTTTGTTTTGTTTTTATCCTTGCCCAAGCCATGCCGGGCATTGCTTCTAGTTATATATGTTATATATATATATATGCATTCTGTTCATAATATTTTGACCATTACTTTACTCAGGTGCGCTATATGGACAGACAGCGTCAAGGAATGAACAGACCAAGATTTTTCCTCACTTCTCCGCATCGTTGAAGATAGAAATGTGTACTGAAGCATCTAAAGTGGTACCCCTACGACACTGACGGGTTACGGGTTTATTGAAAGAAATATGTATGATCCAATTGGGATACGTGTCTAAAGGATAAATTTTGAAGTATAAATATTATTCACTTGGAGTACGACAAATAGTACCGATGCATACAATTTGTGAACCTCTCCCGTAAACAAAGACATAAATTTGAAGTTGCAGTAAGCAGAACAACAGTTCAAAGCTCGTTTTTTCCTACTAGACCATATTGCATCTTATTGTTACCACTGAAAGGAAAGTCGATTAACATCACTGAAACGAAAGTCGATTAACATCACTGAAATAATTTAGTCGATCATTATCAGGGAAATTAGCCAGTGGAAATAGAATCTATTGGACTGTTCTATTCGCGCTAATGAAGCGAGGCGTTGAGATCGTTAGACCGAAAACACAACGTTTTGTATTTTTGAAACTTCCCGTTTGTATTTATATATTTGTGACTAAAGCTCCAAATCTGCTGTTGGTCTAATAGTTTTCTGAGGGATTTCTTGTTATACAGGGGAGTTTATTTTGTGATTGTTGGGCGAGGGCTGGTTTATCTAAGTTTCGTGAAAATAAGGGATAGGAAAGTGAATGCGGTGAAGTGAAGAGACTTAATGTGCGGTGAAGTGAAGTTATGTGTTCGGTTGTGTGATGTGAAGTTAATGATTTAGTTAAATGTGTGATGAAGTGAAGATAGTGCAATGTTAGTCGTTGTGAAGATAAAGTAATGTGAGTTTATGGTAAAGTGAAGATAATGTAATGTATAGTGTGGTAAATTGGAGATAAAGTAATGTGACGCGTGGTAAAGTGAAGATAAAGTAATGTGAGGTGTGCTAGCGTGAAGATAAAGTAATGTGAGGTGTGCTAGCGTGAAGAAAAAAGTAATGTGAGATGTGATGACACAGAAGCTGTGCTGAAGTTGAAAGTGTCAGATCGATAGGTGATTGGAGAGTTTGGGCATGGGATGATCAGTATCGATAGTATCGATTTTGTTTGATCTGCTCTAGCTAGTGTCCTCCGTTGAACCACGTGGATATCTTCTTCTTCTTCTTCAGTGTACATTCTCAAACTCCCACTGGATATCTCTTGTAGCAGGACCATGGTCCTATTAGATTTCCAGAAGGATGTAGTCCAGAAAATGGAAAAACGTTGTGTCGCCGTTTTATTTGCGCCAATGGCCCGACACATCAGTCTTTGGCGGAGTCAGGATATAACATCTGATATTACACAATATATTGTGCCTGATAGAACGTCTGATCGGATATTACACCATATATTCTTCTTCTTCTTCTTCAGCGCTCGTTCTCAAACTCCCGCTGGATCTCTCTTGTAGCAGGACCATCATCCTATTAGATTTCCAGCAGGAAGTATTTCAATCCAGCAGATTTCGAAGTATGCAACAGATTTGTTGCAATAATAATTAATTACAGCAAAATAATCAAATACAGTAACTAAAAGTGTAGAAATATATCGATACATACACATTCTAGGAAAGTTTCACAAGTTTTTCACTACAAAAAATATATTAAGATTTAGAATTTGCATATCTTGTTATCATGTTTTTAGTAGGTCCCCCCCCCCCCCCCCCCCGAAAGGTTATACACACTCATGCCACGAATTTTGTCATTAATCATTTAATAATTATTTCTAAAGCATGTATTATACTTGAAAATGTTTGGCAATGAATTCTCTATAGGCCTATCTATAGAATAGTTGAAAATATTTCTGTTATAAAATTAATATATACATTTTAAAAATGTGAGTAATAAAATATATTTGACAAAATCTGACACAAACATGTGCTCTTAAATTTTCATTTTACGAATTGTATGCGTTATATCGATTGTTATATCGATTGTTGGTCAGCAAATTGCTATATGTTTTTAATACATCTATATTCTAGGAACGTTTCACAATTTTATCACTATTGTAAAAAAATAACCTGTTCAGCTGTCAGCAGGCTGTCTCATGTTCTTTCAGCTGTCAGCAGGCTGTCTCGTGTTCTTTCAGCTGTCAGCAGGTTCATTCAGCTGTCTCATGTTCTTTCAGCTGTCAGCAGGTTCATTCAGCTGTCTCATGTTCTTTCAGCTGTCAGCAGGTTCATTCAGCTGTCTCATGTTCTTTCAGCTGTCAGCAGGTTTCTTCAATATATGTCAAATCAATAATGGGAATTGCATCAAAAACAATGCTGCTGCAGACCATGAATATATGTTGGACTACAGACAAAGTAGCACACACCTGGAGGGAAGCAATCATGATACCAATCCCAAAACTCGGGAAAAGACAAACCACAGTCCCCAACTACAGACCAATCAACCTCACACGCAGTCTATGCAAAACTATTGAGCGTATTAACAACATTAGACTTCAGTGGTAACATTGAGAGCAAAAATCTTCTTGTATCACAGCAAGAAGTCTTCAGACAATTCTACTCTACCGAAGATAAGGCAACCTACCCATGAAATAGAGGATGCATTTCAAGATAAGAAACTGGTCCTTGCAGCCTGGATATGAATAAATAAAACTTTTGACAAGGTTTGGAAAGGAGAACTTCTAAAGAAATTGAGAAAATGCAGAATGAATGGTAGAGGATGTATAAAAGCATCCTACATAACATAATAGAAGCGCTAGAGTATAATTAGATGATTAAACAAGCAATCCCTCTACGTTATGGGGTACCACAGGGAGGGATATTGTCCCTCTAATCTGTTCCTGGTCTACATCAATTATCTGGTTGCATGGTAAAAAAGTGGCAATGAATCTTGATACTTGGTAATATGGTGCACGGAAGAACATGCGGCAGTGGCTACCAAACAGGTACAGCGAGTTATGGATGCCGTAACCACATGGTCAGGTTGTGTGTCAGCATCAAGATAGATAAGTGCAACACTACTCTCTTCACTCCTCCACCACGTGTGCAAGTCATCCAATGAAAGACAGATTTCAAAATTTAACAATGGGGCGACTGAAAGAAGTAGCTTTATCCATCAGGCCCACAGATTCCGTAGAAAAATCTCAGATTTGCCGTCAGTTGGCAACTCCCTACACTCTGTACTGAAACAAACCACTTGAAGAGTGGAGAGTGGATAACTATTTATATCCAGACTGAGGTGAAATACATTCTCAGTGAGAGTGTACAGAAACAATGTAAGACAGTTTCTCTCAGTCTATTGGTTGACACATATCCACAAGACATATGGATACAGATGGGCCAGCATAGAATGCTGTAAAAATGAAGTATATATATATATATATATATATATAGTATCCAAACATAATATAGGATTATAATCTTATATTAGTAGCTATAGGATTATAATCAAAACACCAACGGGGAATTTCTGTCATTATTACAATGCACAAATTCAGGCAGTCAAGGTGGCAACCCGAAAACTGAGCTCCCACCTTGGTTCACAGGTATTTCACATGTATTTCTAACAAATACAAGATGAACACTCCAAGCACTCCAGACCAGAAAACTAGCAGTACAGCAAATACTACTGATCAGACAAAGCAACAAGCGGAGAGTATCTATGTAGTGTATACCATCGCATTGTAAAATACATGGAATCGAGAAAGCATGTCGTCTGGCTAAAGAGGAAGCTGCTGACGATCAGTCAGATGTACCAATAACGTACCATCAAAATTACAACAGATGATTAGAAACAGGCAATTAGAAACAGGCAATTAGAAACAGGCAATTATAAACAGGCAATTAGAAACAGGCAATTAGAAACAGGCAATTGGAAAGACAACACCAACACAAGATGACTACCAAATTGTGAACAGACCAGATCAAGTTGTCATTCTGCGCCTCAGAACAGGAGCCTTCGCCACCACATTTATAAAACTTTAAAGATTGTCAACACGACCGTGTCTACATGTTGACAGGTACTTCAGACAGCAGGGTATATTCGTTAAGAATGCCCGGAATATTAAATGCTGAGACAAATACTGTCCCAGAAAAATACAATGGAATAAGTACTCTACCGATCCGGATCTCTGCACGAGTTACAAAACACAGCCAAATTTATAAAAGAGACAAAATGTACGATATAAACATGTTCCAGTCGAACCATAGGAGTCACATTTTGCAACATGCGCGGTAGCTGACGGCGTTGCGTCTCTTTCAGGCTCCCACAACTCATGGACGCCAAACCTTACTAAATTAGACATATGTTTCCAAACAGCACTCCGTGCATTCTCTAAATAACAATCTTTATTTTTTTTTAAACACGTTTATAAACTATAGAAATCTGGCAGCTGTGTGTTTACAAACCTTCCAAAACATGACAGCTCCATGTTTGACAGCCTCCATTGCTTGACAAATCTAATCAATAATTTCACACTCAACGTTAACTTTTCAGCTTCTGTTCGTCCATTATCATACTAAATACTGAATCGAAACGTTGTTCTTTGAACAAATTCTCAACAAAGCTCATTGCTGATTCTGCCAGGAATTAAAACCCCCATTCACCTTTAAATGTAGATTAATGAATTCCTCAATTTACCCAGTCAACAATCGCCCTTTATTCGGCAACCCTTTTCAAGCTTAGCCTCGCATATCTTTTTACCGTTTCTTTCGGACAAATTTACTGGGAGCTGTCGCACTCGCGCATGTTTTTTTGTTTCGTCACTCGCCACTGGAGCTCGGGTGACAAATACTTTCTCAATAAAACCGCCATAACTGTTGTATTGACGGGTTCCCGGCCTTGTCGCTTTAATAGACGGATCAATACGGCCCTTTATTAGACTGAATAACGGAAATAAAGCATTTCGTTCGGCGTTTGCATTAGCGATTTTGGTCTCCACAATGTACTTGCGACCCTCTATTGTTCTACCATGCACAACCTTCTGTACAAAACCAATGGAAACGTGTGGAGGGTTCAAAGCACTACTGCATTTATGGCCTATTCGTGGCCTCATGTCCAACTAATAAATCGATTATATATTCTGACAACTCCCTGCATTTACGTAGGTAGTCAAACTTTAGTACAGACAGATTACGTGATTTAATAGTAGGTAGTCAAACTTTAGTACAGACAGATTACGTGATTTACTAGTAGGTAGTCAAACTTTAGCACAGATTGATTACGTGATTTACTAGTAGGTAGTCAAGTTGTTAGTACAGACAGATTACGTGATTTACTAGTAGGTAGTCACGTTGTTAGTACAGACAGATTACGTGATTTACTAGTAGGTAGTCAAACTTTAGTACAGACAGATTACGTGATTTACTAGTAGGTAGTCACGTTGTTAGTACAGACAGATTACGTGATTTACTAGTAGGTAGTCAAACTTTAGTACAGGCAGATTACGTGATTTACTAGTAGGTAGTCAAGTTGTTAGTACAGACAGATTACGTGATTTACTAGTAGGTAGTCAAGTTGTTAGTACAGACAGATTACGTGATTTACTAGTAGGTAGTCAAACTTTAGTACCAACAGATTACGTGATTTACTAGTAGGTAGTCAAGTTGTTAGTACAGACAGATTACGTGATTTACTAGTAGGTAGTCAAACTTTAGTACAGACAGATTACGTGATTTACTAGTAGGTAGTTACGTTGTTAGTACTGACAGATTACGTGATTTACTAGTAGGTAGTCAAACTTTAGTACAGACAGATTACGAGATTTACTAGTAGGTAGTCACGTTGTTAGTACATACAGATTACGTGATTTACTAGTAGGTAGTCAAGTTGTTAGTACAGACAGATTACGTGATTTACTAGTAGGTAGTCAAGTTGTTAGTACAGACAGATTACGTGATTTACTAGTAGGTAGTCAAACTTTAGTACCAACAGATTACGTGATTTACTAGTAGGTAGTCAAGTTGTTAGTACAGACAGATTACGTGATTTACTAGTAGGCAGTCAAACTTTAGTACAGACAGATTACGTGATTTACTAGTAGGTAGTCAAGTTGTTAGTGCAGACAGATTACGTGATTTACTAGCAGGTAAACAGAACAAATAAGATGAATAATCTGCTGTTCATTGTTCCTAATAATAAATATTTATATGAATCCTAAGATTATGACATTGAAAATATCCATATCTGTCAACCATATATAAACCACATGTATCCATATCTGTCAACCATATATAACCACATGTATCCATATCTGTCAACCATATATAACCACATGTATCCATATCTGTCAACCATATATAACCACATGTATCCATATCTGTCAACCATATATAACCACATGTATCCATATCTGTCAAACATATATAACCACATGTATCAATATCTGTCAACCATATATAACCACGTGTATCTATCTCCATCAACCGTATATAACCACGTATATCCATCTCCGCCAACCGTATATAACCACATGTATCCATCTCCATCAACCGTATATAACCACGTATATCCATCTCCGCCAACCGTATATAACCACATGTATCCATATTTCTCTCTCTCTCTCTCTCTCTCTCTCTGTCTATTTGACATTTTCTCCTCCAGAACGTTGTCTTTGCAATTGATGTCCTGAACCGACTCTATCCTGTGCCAATCTGCCTGCCTCCTCCAAGGACATCTTCCTACAGTCTTTGATGTCATTTGTCCATCTACTTCTAGGTCTACCTCTTCCACATCCCGGAATTCTTCACTCTAAAATGTCTTTCCATGCCATTGTGTCTTTTTATTTGTCCGAACTATTTCAGTTTTCTGTATAAAATTGTATTCACCTGTCATCCTTTCTCTATATTCAACATATTCAAAGCCTCCCTATTCCTTGTCTTTTCTGTCCAGGAAATTCTTAATCTTAGTGCTGCCCTGTAACACTTCAGTTCAAATGCCGATATACTTTCTTTCCGTTGTTCTGTTTACAGTTCAAGTCTTCCGCCGTTATGTTGCAACTGGAAGAATGTATGATATAAGAAGTAGAACTTTTGTCTCTCTATAACGGTTAT